>JARYZH020003393.1:0-11118 GCA_030021035.2 Notholithocarpus densiflorus | reverse complement strand
ACGATGATGCTATCGTCATCACCTTGCTCATTGCTGACTACACAACCAGAAGAGTGCTAGTGGACAACAGAAGCTTGGCAGACATTTTGTATTATCCAGCTTTTCAGCAGATGAGGTTAGGACGAGACCAGCTCCGTCTAGTGAACTCCCCCCTAATAGGTTTTGGTGGAATGAAGGCACAGCCTTTGGGTACTATTTCATTATCAGTGGTAGTGGGGGCATACCCGCGACAAATCACCAAGGATGTGAACTTCCTTATGGTAAATTGTTCATTTTCTTACAACGCCATAATTGGAAGGCCAACTTTAAATAGTTGGAAGGCTATTACATCTACCTACCACCTATCAGTCAAGTTTCCAACAGAACACGGAGTAGGGCAGGTACAAGGAGACCAACTAGCAGCAAGAGAATGTTACTTGGCCATGTTGGCCATGGATGAACAAGTTCAGACCATGAATATTGAAGAAAGAGAATTGTAGTAGAGCCCACCGAAGCATTGGAAGATATTTCCTTGGATAAAAATAACCCTGAGAGGTGTACCAAGGTTGGAGCAGATCTAGAAGAGAAGAATAGGAAGGACCTCGTCCTGTTTTTGAAGAAAAACACTAATGTATTTGCTTGGAGTCATGAGGATGTGCCGAGTATAGATCCTAGTGTCATCACCCACCGTCTAAATGTATGTCCTTCCTTTAAGCCAGTACGACAAAAGAAAAAGGTGTTTGCCCCTAAGAGAGATAATGTTATTAAAGACGAAGTTCAGAAGTTGATGGCGGCGAAGTTTATACGAGAAGTGTACTATCCAGATTAATTAGCCAATATAGTAATGGTGAAAAAGGCGAACGACAAGTGGAGGATGTGTGTAGATTTTACTGATCTAAACAATGCTTGCCCCAAGGACAGCTATCCATTGCCGCGCATTGATCAATTGGTGGATTCTACCGCAGGTCACAAATTACTAAGTTTTATGGATGCTTTCTCAGGATACAACCAAATAAGGATGGACGAGGCCGGCCAGGAGAAGACATCCTTTGTTACTAGTCAAGGCTTATTCTGTTATGAAGTAATGCCCTTTGGCTTGAAAAACGCTGGAGCAACATACCAACAACTTGTCAACCACATGTTCCGTCCTCAGATTGGGCAAAACGTAGAAGTCTATGTAGATGACATGTTGGTGAAAAGCCTGGACGAGGGAAAGCATCTGGACGACCTGCAAGAGACCTTTAATACATTTAGGCGGTACAGTATGAAGTTAAATCCCAGAAAGTGCACTTTCGGAGTAGTGTCAGGAAAATTCCTTGGATTCATGGTTTCACACAGAGGGATCGAAGCAAACCTGGAAAAGATTAAAGCAATTCTAGATATGAAGCCTCCGCAGAGTATCAAAGAAGTCCAGTCTCTTACCGGGCGAGTTGCTGCCCTCAACAGGTTTGTTTCTAAAGCTACTGACAAGTGTTTACCATTTTTCAAGGTTCTAAAGAAAGCATTTGAGTGGACGGATGAGTGCCAAAGAGCCTTTCAAGACTTGAAGACATACCTCATTACGGCTCCGTTGCTGAGTCCGTCTGTGATGGGAGAAGAGTTGTTTTTATACCTGGCAGTGACCCCGCATGCCATGAGCTCAGCATTAATAAGAGAGGAAGGAAAAGTACAAAAGCTAGTGTACTATACTAGCAGGGCATTGAGGGGAGCGGAAGGACGATATCCGCTAATAGAAAAGCTAGCTTTCGCACTTATCACGGCTTCCAAGAAGCTGAGGCACTATTTCCAAGCCCATGTAATCAATGTTATGACGGACCACCTGCTCAAGAAAGCCATGAATAAGTTGGAAGCCGCAGGACGATTGGTTCAATGGGTTGTCGAACTCAGTGAGTTTGACATCCGATACCAACCAAGGCATGCTATAAAGGCTCAGGCCCTGGCAGACTTTATTACGAAGTTCACATCAAGCTGCGATAACGTAGAAGGAATGGAAGACAGTAAAAAATGGGTCGTCCATGTGGATGGCTCATCCACGCAACATGCAGGAGGAATAAGAGTGGTTTTGCAATCCCCTGAAGGAGATAAGTTGAAGCATAAGATCCGTCTGCAATACCAAGCAACCAACAATGAAGTTGAGTATGAAGCCCTCCTTAAAGGGTTGGAACTGGCTAAGTCTGTGGAAGCGAAGTCAATACTCGTCTTAGGAGATTCTTAGTTGGTCATGGGCCAAATAAATGGGACGTATGAGGCAAAGGAAGGACGAATGAAAAAATACATAGAAAAAGTTTTACGCCTTGTGAAGAAATTCAAGGAAGCTAACTTCGTTCAAATCCCAAGGGAGGAGAACGTGGAAGCAGATACTTTAGCGAAGGAAGCCTCAGCGACTGGAGCCATGGACGAGTTTGATGAAGTTCAGTACGTCCCAAGTATATATCTCCCGGAAGTGCAGCAAATAGAGAATGAAGAAAATTGGATGACTCCAATAGTATTGTACTTGAAGGACGGAAAGCTTCCGGAAGGGAAGGATGAGGCCAGAAAACTCAGGGTTAAAGCAGCCAGGTATGTCCTTATGGACGAAGTTCTGTACAAGAGAGGCTTTTCTCAACCTTATCTCAGGTGTCTGGCTCCGGACGAGGCGAACTATGTTTTATGGAAAGTTCATGAAAGAGCCTGTGGAAATCATTCGGGAGCCAGATCACTCATCCATAAGGTCGTCTTTGCAGGGTACTATTGGCCAACTGTCCAAGCAGATGCAAAAGCTTATGTCAAGGTATGTGATCAATGCCAACACTTTAGTAATGTCCCCAGACAACTATCAGAGTACCTCACCCCGATGATGGCACCGTGATCCTTTGCACAATGGGGACTAGACATTTTGGGTCCCTTCCCACTAGGCACAAGGCAGATGAAATTTCTAGTGGTGGGCATTGATTATTTCACCAAATGGGTGGAAGCTGAACCGTTAGCAAATATCACACAACAGAATGTTAAGAATTTCGTGTGGAAGAACATTGTGTGCAGGTTTGGAGTGCCCAAGGTATTGGTATCTGACAACGGATAACAATTTGACAATGCACTCTTCAGGGACTTTTGTGCACACTTCGGAATTCAAAATCATTATTCCTCACCTGCCCATCCCCAAGCAAACGGTCAGGTTGAAGTTGCAAACCGATCCTTGTTGAAAATCATCAAAACTCGGCTTGAGGGGGCAAAGGGAGTATGGCCAGATGAGTTACCAGGCATTCTATGGGCGTACAGGACAACAGTAAGAACCCCTACGGGGGAAACTCCTTTCAAGTTAGCCTACGGAAGCGAAGCAATCATACTCGCAGAGGTGCACATGCCCAATTATAGGGTGATGACGTATCAAGATAAGGATAAAAAGGAGCAACTCCATTTGAACCTTGATCTAATAGACGAGGTAAGGACAGATGTAGAGCACAGAACAGCAAGGTACAAAAATCTCATGGCCAGACAATATGATGCAATGGTGAAGTCAAGGCGGTTCAACATAGGAGATCTCGTCCTGAAAAAGATCTTTTTGGCAACCAAAAACCCAGCTCATGGGAAATTGGGCCCTAATTGGGAAGGACCCTACAGAGTTATCAACTGCAAAAGGCAAGGATCTTACTACTTGGAGGCCCTAGACGGGAGAAAATTGGAGCATCCTTGGAATGTGGAGCACCTGAGGAGGTACTATTAGTAAAAGTAAGCCTGGACGAGTATTACTATGGATGAGCGTGGAGCTTGTCTGTACTTACGTTCTACTTATGTTTGATGCTGTGTGTTTAATACTACTACTTTATTATTTATGTTGTGTCGTGATTATGGACGAAGTTATGAAGTTTGTACTTATTAAATAAAAAAGGCATTAGTATGCATGTGCCTTATCTGTAAACGATATTTATGTTATGTACAAAATATTGTGTGAATCTCAAATCTCTATGCTATTTTCGTTCAAGCTAACCCACAAGGGGGCTAAAAAATTTTTTTAAGACGAATAAATTCTCTGGACGCAAAGATGTAACGTCTAAGCTTTCCTAAGGATAAAGCAAAATCAAGGCACCCTCGTCCAGAGAAAAGGACGAGGTAAAGCCTATACCTTGAGCAAACCAGTGAGCCAAAGCATACTCGTCCACACAATGGACAAAGTAAAGCATAATGCATATCCAGACCATGGACAAGGAAATGCATAGACAAGTGTTTTGAACTTGTTAAAGCACCTGCTAAAACAATCCAGTCCATGGACGAGCAGAACGCAGGGTCTTATCCTCATTAAACATGAAAATCAGCCCAGTCCAAGGACGAGTAATGCTGAAAATTACCATTTCACAAACAAATTACATTTGGTGAAATTCCAATAAAAACGGTAGAAGTATATATATGAAATATGGACGAGTCAAGCATGAAGTCTTGTATATAGAAATGAAAAGTCTCGTCCATGCATATATATATAAAAAATATAATAGCACTCATTCAATTGTTTTAAAGGCAGACGACCAACGTCCAAACACCCTTATGAAAGTACAAGTTTAATGACTCGTCCTAAAACCATGGACAAGCCTAATGTATTTGAGTTGCATCAAAAGGTCCAAAAACTAAGGACCAAACAAAAACAAGAAAGGAGAAGTACAAAGTTTTGTAAAAACTCGTCCTTAAACAAGGGGGGCATCCACCTTGGGGTCTTCCTTGGACGGCTGGGTAGAGACATCGTCCTCCAAATTAACGTCCTTAGAGCTAGTTTGAAGAAGGGAACTGGTAGCAACATTCAAATTAAGCTTGATGGAGCTGAAGTCCACTTTAGGGAAGTTTTCAACAACGTCCAACCTGAAATCCTCAAAACCAGCTGCATAATTACGATCCAGAATGTCCGTGTACACTTTGGATGACTTGAATTCAGCCATAACGTCCTCTTTTGCCTTGGAGAGACGAGTACTGAGCTCGTCATTCATCTTTTGCAAATGGTCAATACGAGTATCTTTCTCCAATGCATCAGTCCTTAGCTCCTTGATTAGCTTTTTATGCTCAGTGACTTCCTTCTTAGCTTTTGCAGCAACCCCAGCCCATTTTTTGTAGTCGGCATTCACTTCTTGAATCCTTATCTCCAACAGAATCCTCGTCTTGTCCAGTTCTGTTGCCTGTCTGAACGCCGCCATAAACTTTGACATGGCCTATAGAGAGGTAAAAGACAAAGGATGGTTAAACGAATAAAAATTGTTAAATAAACAAGGATGAGAAAGGAATATGAACATACCTTAAAGAGGTCATGGATGCCAGAGTGTTCGAACTCCTTTAAGCCCATGTTATAACAGGTGTTTATGTCTTTTTAGAAGGCTGGGACGAGCCAGTCGCAGTTGACTTGGACAAAGGAATCTTGGACGGAGGAGTTTTAGACGGGGTGGACTCAATCGGAGTGGACGAATCCACATCAACTATCTGGATGGAAGGTTGGGACTGGGGAGGTTTAGACTTAACCACCTTGGACGAGCTGTGCTTCACTCTTTTGTCTCGACGAGTAGGGAGCCCTTCTAAATCAAAGTTTTTTGGTAAGAACTTTCTTTTATCCCCAGCTGTAGGACGAACCTGTGCTTGAACCTCAGGACGATCCTGAGGCTCAGCCTCATGACATTTTCCCTCACCTACAACTTCTTTCTCTTTGTTTTCTTTCATTGTTGACATTCCTAAAATGAGATAATAAACAAATCAGGAATGTATAACATAGAATTTTCAAAAAAAAAAAAAAAAAAAAAAAAAAAACCTTAACTTAAGACTTACTTTTGCGCACAGTAACCTCGTGTGCAATAGCCTCGTCTGATGGCTCAGGACCCAAACCCCACTTGGCAAGAAGTCTAAGACTGATTAGAGAACGAAAACTCCTATCTGTGTGAAGACGAGCCCTGTGGATGCGGTCACGATGAAATTTGCTTAAAGACGGACGTTTGACAGCTATAACACAATGAGTAAACAAAGGTTAGAAATTGCAAACAGATCAAATAGAAAGAGAAAGGTAAACAAGGGAAAGGGACGTACCTTCAAGACGAAGGTTCCCTAAGTCCCCAATATAAGGAGGAAAGGGTTCCCTGCCAACGTCCACAGGGTTCCCTGCCCAAAAACCAGAGACAAAAATGTATTCCGTCTTCCATTTCCTATCAGACAAGGCTAGGGACTTGATTAACCTACAATCATTCCCTCTAGCAGTGAACTGATAAAAACCGTTGGACTAACTTATTTCGGAAGGTTTATAATAATAAAGGAACTCGTCCACAGTGAGAAGACGATTCCCTTTAAAAACTTCCCTCCACAAAATTTGCATGGAGATAACTAATCTCCACGCATTAGGATTAAACTGACAGACACCTAAGCCTAACCAGACTAATAACTCTCTAGCAAATGCGTTTAATGGAAACCTAAGGCCACCCAGGAAATAAGCTTCATAGACGCCTATTCCAAAACGAGGATTACAACACCACTCTCCACGGACGGGCAGCCTAGGGTTAAACTCGTCCGGAATTTGGTACCAAGATTTAAGATTACTAAGTCTTTGTCCATCCGTCTTGGAATGAACGCCTACTGCACAACTAAAGACGGTCTCCTCCTCGTCCGTCGGATTAGACAGGGGGACACTGGACGGGGAGCTAGCTTGAGAGCCAGAAGCTCTATTAAGTTGCTCCTGGATTACTTCAATGGGAAACCCAAGGGCCCCAGAAGAATAATCCTCTTCTGTACTTCCTCCACTAACATCACTAGTCCTGCTAGAACTAGACTTATCACTACTATTCTCATAATACTCGTCTATAGCCTTATCAATACAATCAGTAGACGAAGAAGCGACTGACATTTTGACAAAAGAAACTTAGAACCTAAAGACGGAGAGAAGAAGAATACTTGGCTTTAGACAGAAGAGGACTCTAGACGCAGAGAAACTTCTAGACGAGGCTCTAGACGATGGATGTCAAGGAAGAAAATTTCTGAAATGAGGAGGGTTAAGGGAGGTATTCCACTATTTATAGGGTGTTGATCTGGGCATTTGAAACGACACCACCAATACGAGAATGACACGCGACACCTACCTTGAAAAACTAAATCGACGAGACTAGTCGCCAATAAAAAAATAACATGTGGCGCATTGATTTATTGACACCAATTATGTACGTCCAAGGATGTGTCGGCAAGTCACCCAATTCGTTGGATGACCCATATGGACAAGGGGGCAACTGATGGTGTTACAAAAAAGCACCAACTACTAAACTCGTCCTATGGCTTGTCCATTGAAAGACTAATTAGGACGAACCAAACACATGAGGTGATTATCCCAAGCGTCCTTAATGACCTCGTTTGTCCTTATATAGACGAGGTCCCATGAGAAGCTTGTCCATCCTCATAATCGTTTGGACGGACGAGCTCTACACGAAATTTGGAAAAAGTAAATACACAAGGAAAAGTCGTCCCTAATAGCCTCGTCCGTCCTTAATAAAGGATGGACGAGTTCATTGGGTTGGACTACTATGTGCTAAGTTCTCCATTAACTACTATGGAACACAAGTCCAACTGAGGTAACTTCCATGGCGGTTATGGAAGTTACCTCCACATCCTCCGGACTCCTCGACAATAGGAACAGTTATTAAACAGATAATCGTTTCACACATGCTATATAAGCATTCTTTGATGAGAAGGTAAAGATTCATTCAGATACTTTTTCTGAGAAATTATTTTCGTTTTACAGTAAATTACAAATCCACTGACTTCATCATCGGAGGACTTTTGGCCGATCCCCTCTGACTTAGTTTTTGTTTTCAGGATCAAGCCTTAAGATCATCAGCGCCCGAGGCTTATCAACCTACTGATTTCCAAGGAACTATCAATAGATATTGATCTTTATTTTTCTATAAATTTTGCAAGCATGAAAGATATAAGAAGAAGATGTAATCTAATGATGGATTTGTCAAATTCACCACCAATAAAAAGATATTGAGTAAGGTAGCCTTAGGTTACAACCAATTTTGTAGTTAAACTATCCTATATTTTCCGTTAAGTGTACATAAACTTGATACACATGTTTAGTTTGTCTAATGAAATAATGACACGTGTCATAATGAAAATAAAGTGACATTATTCTATTAGATGAACTAAACACGCATAGCAAGTTTATGTGACATTTAGGTGCGGTTTGGATTGCGTTTCCTGCATTGGCGTTTCTTGCGTTTTGCGTTTTCAGTTTTTTTTTTTTTTTTTTTTTTTTTTTTTTCAGCGGATTTTGTTGACTTTTCAGCAATGAATAGTGCACCCGTGCACTATTCACGGACCTACAAACATCACTTTTCAGCAACTTTTTCATTAAAAATGGGTCACACGGTACTATTTACACATTTAAAAATTATTTTGCTACAGTGTTTTCAGTTTCAGCAAAATAAGTTTTATCCAAACAGACCCTTAATGAAAAATTTAGATGGAAGGACTGTTAGTGCAAACGAAATATATTCAAGGGGTAAATTTTAAAATTAAAAATTTTAGGGTGTCAAATTCAAAGACCTCTAAACCTTAGGGGTGTAATTTGTAATTTAGTCAAATATTTAATATAAAAAAAATATAGCAATATTTAATGCAATAAAAAAAAAAAAAAACTGTGTGTTGGTGTGTAGGAGAGTGTAAGACCGTAGTCAAAGGACATTCCAGTCATTTCAACAAAGGGCATATTTGTCTAAAAACTTCAACCAAAATCAAAATTTAAAAAACCCAAACTCCCACTAATCGCTCCAACTAATCCCAATCCTAACCGTCCATTCCCACAATCAGACGGCATCAAACGGTCGAAACTAATAAAGGAGGGAACCAAAACAGACCGTCCGATCTCACTCCCCACTCTCACTCCTCCATATATAAAACCTCTCCAAAGATTCCTCTTCTCACATATCCTCATTTCTCAATTCTCACACTCTCACACTCTCTCAGATTTCGCTTCGTCTTCTACAGGTGAATTTCGTTGCACTCTCTCTCTCTCTCTCTCTCTCTAGATCTAGAATCTTCGTTTGCATTGCTCAAGATCTTTTCAGATTTTGCAAATTCAATGGCTAATTAGCTTGTTTTACTGGTTTCTACGCTGAAATTTGGTTTTTGTTGATTAGGTTTTTTGGTTTGATGCTTTTAGATTTAGGATTTCACTTCATTACATGTATTCTAGTGATTTGATTCTTTGATTGCTCAAGCTACAAGTACTTTGTTCGATTGCATTGGAATTATTTGATTTTTCTGATTGCTGAAACTTCATGGACTTTGTTTGCTTGCATTGAAATTTTGTTATTTCTCTTATATGCTTCGGATTTTCTGGTAATTTGTTTTTGGTATATGAATTTTTAGAAATATTTATGTGTAATTAGAGTTTGTATTGTAGAATCACATTGTATTGAGATTTTTTGTTAGATCTGTTGATTCTTTACTATTCTGAATTCATTTTTCTTTTCTGAATGAAATTTGTCGTGTAGTTTATAGTGAAATTTATCGTGTAATTCATACTAGTGCTGTTGTTAGATCACTTGCAGATCATTGGATTCACTGTCACATTGCATTGAATTCTCTGGTTGTAAGTTTTCTCACTTGATTTTTTCATACGAGGATTTTCTGATAAATTTTATGGTATATGGATATTCAGGAATATATATGTATAATTAGAGTTTGCTTTGCATTGTCACATTGTATGGAGATTTTTTTTATTAGATCTACTGATTCCTGATTATATTGAATAGTTTCTATCTTCTATTAATGAAATTTGTTGCAATTTATATTGTTTGCTGCGATTTTTTGCTAGATTATTTTTAGATTGCTAAATTCTCAATATATTTTCTAGAATTGCGAGTTTAATTACTTAATCGTACATTTTAGTTGGGTTTGCTTTGGTTTTAGTGAATTATGTTCAATTTGTACAGTTTAGTATCATTGGACTAGTGCTGGTGTTAGATCACTTGAGTATTATTGGATTCACTGTCACACTGCATTTAATTGAAACTTGTACAAATCTTATGATTTTGATGGTTATGAGTTACATGATTGCCTTTAATTGGATTTTGGAAAATAAGATGTCCATGATGAGTTTCAATTTATGCATTGAATTGTGTGGAAATTGGCGATTTTGATTCTTGAATTAACTGACCATACTTTAAATTATATTTATTTTAGGGACTTTTTGTTGTAATTTTACAAGAGTTTTGATAGATTTGGATTTGATCTTTTGCTTTGAATTCAGGAAAAATGAGAGAGATCCTTCATGTTCAGGGTGGACAGTGTGGGAACCAGATTGGTTCCAAGTTCTGGGAGGTTGTTTGTGACGAGCATGGCATTGATCCGACTGGAAGGTACATTGGGACCTCAGAACTGCAGTTGGAACGTGTAAACGTGTATTACAATGAAGCTTCTTGTGGGAGGTTTGTGCCTCGTGCTGTGCTCATGGATTTGGAGCCTGGCACCATGGACAGTGTTCGCACTGGTCCATATGGCCAGATCTTCCGTCCAGATAACTTTGTATTTGGACAATCCGGTGCTGGAAACAACTGGGCCAAGGGGCACTATACTGAGGGTGCTGAGCTTATTGATTCTGTTCTTGATGTTGTGAGAAAGGAAGCTGAGAACTGTGACTGTCTTCAAGGTATAATTACTCTATTTGGATGTACTTTTTCTTCTGCAATTTTTTTTATGAACGTATCTCTATCAGTACATTGAAGTGACAATAAATGTGTTGAAAATCTGGTGGTTTGTCTTCCAGGAGAAAGAATAAGCGTTTTTGAAGTGCTAGCAGAATCTTTAGTAATTGTTCAGTTTCATTGCAAAATATGTGAGCCGCCATTAGGCTGTTTAATTCCTCTGTTGCACGAAGCCTCAAAATGCTAGAAATGCACTCAATAGGAGAATTACTGATTAGGTATTTTGGTATTGCAATGAGTGGGAAAACTAGTAGTGAATTTCTCTTTATTTGTCATCGGAAGTTGAACAGTACTTTATCTGGTCAATTTTACTTAAGGGTAGGTAATGTATTTTGAACATAGACATGGTCTAGTGAAGATAATCACCATGAGAGCTCCAAAATTTTTATTGATTGTGTTTGCGCTGTTAGGTATTTAATGATGAATTTTTTTGTACTGCAGGTTTTCA
>JARYZH020003392.1:0-11124 GCA_030021035.2 Notholithocarpus densiflorus | reverse complement strand
TTTCTCTCCCTATAAAAATAGGAAAAGAGGGGAGGGGGGGGGGGGGGGGGGAAGAAAAAACAAACAAACAAAAAGAAAAAACAAGTTTTGGCAAAACAGGTTTGGGGAAAATTTAGGAGGTGGGGAAAACTAAAAAGACACAAATCAAACTTAAACAACAATAAGTTGAGGATACACATGAATACAAATATTCTCTCTTTTAATATATGCAAACTTGACATTATATGACCCATAAACAAATGCATGCAAACAGTCTAGGCACAATCAGTTAAGACTATACAATATAGATCTCAATGATATAAAAATCAACATGCAATGTGTTTTCATGTTTTAAGGTATTTTGAACTCAAATCAACCTTAAGAGTACGGAAAATACTTATACATTTATTATCCATCATAACTCTTAAAAAAAAATTCCCAATTTTAGCAGTTCACATATCAAGAAAAATAGCATATACTAAAATGTACAAAACTCATAAATTAATCAATCAATTTTTAAATCAAGTTGAGTACCTAATTTAGCAAAATGTATGTGTGTTGTTTCTGAAAAACAATGAAAGATATGACTGCAAAAATGCAAGATGGATAAAGAAAACAATGTAATGCATGTGGATCCAATCATAAATGATGCATGAAAAGACTGATTGGTTAAAAACTGAAATTTTCAAATTTCAATCGGTTGAAAGGAATCGAGCATCAATCGGAAAACTTTTTTGGGAATTTTCGATCGGTCGAGCATCGATCGGGCATCAATCAAGAGAGGTAGAGAGTTTTGAAAACAAAAACTCACAAGTTCGATTAGTCAAGGGAGATTTTCGATCAGTCAAAGTAGTGAAAAATTTTTAAACTTGAAAATCTGGAAATTTTATGTAGAAAAACAACTTTAAAAAAATGTTTTTAAGACTTGATGTGCTAGGACATATGTGATTCAATGTTAAGAACATATGTCAATATTTTATGTAATTGGCTAATCCTTTGACAAAACGCACTTTACTTGTAATTGGGTAGATCTAGGATGTGTTTAATGCTTCAAGAAACAAGGTTTCAAGTTCAAGTGTTAAAACTATGCAAGTGAGTCAAAGAATCAAGTGAGAAAGTGCTGGATTTTAAAGTTTGACAGCTAACATCTATCGAGGTTTAAAAGTTGCGAAACCCGTGGCTCAACAGCTAGCTCGATAGATGGCCATCTATCGAGGTTTATGAAACTCAGTTTTTCAGAGCTGCTTTTCATCCAATCAATGAGTATGTGTTTAGGCTTTCTTTTCTCACAACCCTAAACATATATAAGGATTATTTTGAGGGCCGTAAAAGGTTGCACAGTTGCACAAGTGTGAAATAAAGTCTTGTTCATGCAAATTGTGACCGAAGACAGAGTTTGTCCTAGTTCTTCTTTCTCTTGAAGAAGCTGCTGTGTTTGTACACTGTAGGGTTTTGTGACGAAGGAGCTTCTTGATTTTCATCGTGTGATGAACTAAAAAACTTTGCAACCAACATCTTTCTCAAGTTGGTGATTAAGTCGCGTACTGGGATCTGCGCATCTATTGGTTAGTCACGTACTGGGAGCCGTGCATTGAAAATGAAAGATTGTCACTACAAAACAATCCAATTGGGTATTGGGGTAAGGGTTCAACTGTAAGTTGGTATAAGGTACTGGGATTCTTTTACTTGTAACTGCTTGTTTTGATAATAGTGGATTCTCGGGAATGGTGACTTTAAAATCACCCGGTGGGGTTTTTGCCGTGTAGATTTTACCCATTCGTAAACAAATCACCGTGTCAATTTAATTTCCACTGCATACTTAATTTAATTGGTGATTTGTTCGTACTGCCACGTACATTGCATGTTAATTTGATTAATTGATAAACTTAGCTAATTAATCAATTAATATATCACAAAGGGTCAATACATTCTTGGCTATCAAAATCAATCAAGAAGTTAAAACCACAAGATTTAAACTTCTAAACAAATTTTTCTTCAAATTCCCAATCAAAAAAAAAAAAAAAAAAAAATTGTATGTACACATTAGTTGATATGCAATTAAAGATGGTCAGACTAGACAACATGCACAATCTTATGTACAGAATTTAGCATTGATTTGCGTGTAGTGTATGCAACTAGTAAGTGTACAAAGTACAGAAAATATGATATGTAGATAGTAATCAAACAAATTTTCTACATCATCATTCACATAGGTTTGAAAGTGACTATCACCTAAGGAGTTACATCATATCACTCTTACATCTTCTAGAAAACATGCTTGCAATCATGTATAAGCATTTTGATTCCTTTTGCTTTTTCTTTTTCTCTTTATTTTTTTTTTCTTTTGAGCACAATCAAAGATATCATGCATATGCATATAGGAGTTAGAAAAGAAATACCCTTGTTACACATTTTATTATTATTATAAAATAACCTCTTATTTTATCTTGCTGTGCAAGTGCTACACGTTACCGAGCCCAGCTTTTATGATTTGCACACAAGTGTTCATGATTGGGGAGAAACAGTGGTGAGATTATTATTTATGCCTTTCTCCTAAGATTTTCTAGTCCTTACAATCAAAATATGTGATATCAAAATCAAGATCGTTAGTTTAAAGACTATAAACAACTCACAAAATTAAGCACTATATAGCACAAACTAGCCAAGTGCCAAAAAAAAAAAAAAAAAAAAAAAAAAAAAAAAAAAACTCATCAAAGTTAAGCAAGGTACATAGACATGAAATGTAAATTTCATTGGCCAACCTTAATTACACACTTGGTGGTGTGCAATAAAAAACAATAAAAATCTTTTTGGATTTTCAAAATATTTTTACTATAACCAAAAACAAAGCACATATTATGCTAAATGAATAAAAATGCAATAGCAATGCATGACAGTGCTCAACTAAGCTATAGAGGGTACACAAACAAGAAATATCCATTTCTTAATTAATCCATGTGTAGATGTACATTCTAGTATATACTTACACAAAATCAGAAATATCAAGCATGTTCTAAGTCAATAGAGAGATATTATAATTCATGTAATCCTCCAAAAATATATATATATATATATATATATATATATAAGACAAAAAAAAAAAAAAATTCTTTTTGAAAATTTTCATTGTTTTTGGATTTTTTTTTTTTTTTTTAAATAATCAAAACAGCCTAAGAAAATAAAACAACCAAAAACAAAAAGTAAACATGTCAAAAAATAATTGAAAGAATTAAATCAATGACAAGTGAACAACACTCACCTTAACAAATCTTTTTTAACCCATATAGCACACGTCTTTGGCTTTGTATGTGAAAAACCATGAGAAACAGAGTGTGTTTGAGGGATTACACACATCTTCTGAGAGAGACTAAAATCCTACAAATTCCTTTCAAGCCAACATTTTTTTAAAAGCATATGAAATAATTTATCAGGACTTGTAGCAGGAGATATATCATTACATATTCTAGATTGAAACATAGAATGTTTAAATTTCAATTTATGACAGTTAGAACAAATGTGACCAATAACACCACAAAAGTGATAGACAAGAACAAATTTAGAAACATCAGTATTCCTAACGACAAATCTAGTCTTAGATTTTGGTTTTTGCCTTAACAAAGAACAGTTTGGTCTAATGTGACCAACAACACTACAAAGGTATTAGGAAGGCACAAAAACAAATTTCTTTTGCACTCAAGTAGTAGGTTTAAACATAGATTTAGAAATTTCAGTGTCTACATCAAAACTTTTATCTGTGTCTAACCTAGCAAAATAAGCATTTTTCTTATGATTCCTCTTAAAAGGAGGAATATAAACTTTGTCATCTTTAGGCTTAAGAGGAACAGAAACAGAAACAGATATGTTATCAACAACAAGTTTGGTATTAGACAAATTGTCAAATTTAGCTTCAGACTCAGTTATCTTTTGTTCCAAACTTTTCATCTTTTCCTCTTGAGAGGAAAATTGATTTCTCAAAAATTCATTTTTTTATTAGATTCATCTAATCTCATAATCAAATCCTCTTTTTCAAGATTAGCCAATTTGAACTCTTCCTTGAATTTCTTAGCAATTTTCATAGATTTAAACAATTCCTTACGGAGAGTTTCACAGGCATCAATAAAATCAACAGAAACATTAGTGTCATTTTTATTCAAAACAGCTAAAAGCAGTAAGACACTTAAAATTATCCATGATAGAAGTGATCAAGGATCTCACTCAAGACGTTAATCCAATCAGAGTGAACCTACTCTGATACCACTTGTTTGTTTGTTTAGACCCTGTACACTTAGATTGTTTAACCTAATTAATTAACAAAGTTAATACTTAGGTTGATTTTTCAGATCAAGGTTAAACACAAACAATAATGTTACTTAGTGTGGAAAAGTAAAGAAGACAAGCAATATGATGATCCAGGATAATCAATGAAACCAACAGTTTCAAGGTAAAGAACTTGGGAAGAATTTAACCTAATCTATCCTTAAGGCAACAAATTCACTATGATAGAATGGAAGATTTACAATAATTCCCATTTGTAATTTTGAGATCCCACTCAAAAGTTTAAATTATCAGCTATGTATGATCTTGTTTGTCGCAATTTCAGATCTACCGGTTCTAATAATGTATAGATGGAATTCCGGTAGTGACTTTGAAAGGAGAAGGCACAGTACCTTTTAAATCTCACAAGAGCACCTCCAAAGTCATAACAAAACGTGTCTTAGGGTTTCCTTTAAATACTAGGAGAATTAGATCTGAAACCCTAATCACTTAATGGATTTAACGAGTTGTTGGGCTGAAATTAAATTCTATAGATCCGTGTCTCGATCGGTTGAACTAGGCATGTTTTGAATTTCTTGAAATTGCAACTTCCTTTTTCTTGTATTCTGACTTACAACACCTTGAGCATTGTCTAAACATACCTATAGGGTTAGGAATCTATATCTAGACAAGTTTATGTTCACAGTTTGCCAATTATTCTAAACTTTTAGAACCTAACACTATAGCTATAGGGTTCTGCCTTGCAACGTTATTTCTTAATTTTATTACGGTTTTTAATTTACTTTACTTTTCATATGGATATATGGAAAAACTTGTGTGATGATTGGATCATGAGTTTATTACAAATTTTTATTATCTTTAGGGTGGCAATCATTCAAGTGATTTGTGATTAAGGCATGGATAACACTTTTTTGGAGGCTGAACAAGTGATTTGTAATTAAGGCATGATAGCACTCTTTTGGAGGATGAACAAGTGATTTGTAAAAGGCATGATAGTTCTTTTTAGAGGTTAAATAAGTATGTTTAAAGCATACATGGAGAATGAAATTAACTTAATTCATCTAGTTGTATGTTTGATAGTTTGTGATAATGAATTTATGTGGTTGAATATAAATTCAACGGGTTGAATTTATATATTATGGATGAAGTATTGATGGTTTGCCTCTTTTGTAGAATTTTTTGATTTTATGAAGATATGTTTATATTGTTAATAGGTTAAATATGATGTGTTTAGTGGAAAAAATATATTTAAATATATATATATTTATATATATAAAATTTATTGCAACAAAAATTATTGTTGCGGTAACTTATTGTAACAAAACATTTTGTTGCAATAAGTTTCCAGAATACTTTATTGCAACAAAAATTACAAATGTGGTAATCTATCGCAACAAAACTTTTGTTGCAACAAATTATAGCAACAATATTTTTTGTTGCAATAAAGTATTTTTAATAATAATAAAAATATTTTATTGTAATAAATTTTTGTTGCAATAGTCTATTGCCATAGACTTTATCACAATAGTGGATAACAAAATTTTTTCATTGCAATAGAGGTTTATTACAACAAATTGAAGTTTATTGCAACAAAAAATTTCGTTCTAATAAAACTCTTTTCTTTTCTTGTAGTAAGGGGAAAAAAATTGAAGTTTCTATAATTCTTATTGAAGGGGACTCCTTGGTGGTGTATAATTCCTTAAGTGGTCACTCTGATCCACCTTCTTCTGTGGCACATGTTATTTCGGGTATTCTTGGGATGTATGGGGTTGGCTCACAGATTGATTTTTCACATATTAAAAGACAAGGCAATAAGGTAGCTCATTTGTTAGCAAAATACGCTTTAAGTATTGATGATTATATGACCGGGATGGAAGAGAATCCTTATTTTTTAGAGCAAGCTCTTCTCCATGATGATGTATCTTGCATTATTTGAGTTTAATAAAGTCTACAGTTTTCCTAAAAAAAAAAAAAAAAAAAAAAAAAAAAAAAAAAAAAAAACCTTGCCAATAAATGTCAATTGGTGCGATTTGAGACCGTCACTAGTTTTCCTTTAAAAAAAAAGAATAAACTGTCTCGTGAAAAGGACCGGGGCTTTGACCTTTGAGCACAGTTTTGAAGATCAATTGTTTTATTTTTTTTCCTAAAGAACATTTGAAGACACTGTAACAATTAGGAACGTTGGCTTTAAACACTTTTTTTTGGTATGGTTTCTCTAGAAATCATCATATTGGAGGTATTATGTTCATTTTGGAGTGTTTTAGTCAATTTTGTGTTTGTGGAGGTAGATTGATCATTCTAGTGATTTTAGGGATATTTTTGTTCATTTTAGAAGCTTCATGGAAATTTTGTTCATTTCGAATGTTTTCATGGTATTTTACTATTGATATTTTAGGGTTTTTTTTTTTTTTTTTAATACAAGATTGAAATTCTATTCTAGATAAATCTAAGTATATATGTGTGTAAAACTCCCTCTTAGAGACTTGAATCTCGGCCCTTTCCCCCCACACCCACAAACACTTAATACTCATAGAGTGACTATTGCACCAAGAGTGCATGATGGTGGGTTATTTTTAATATAATGAAGGTTACTTTCATAATTAAACATATATTAATCGTTTATTAAATAATATGTTACTTTTCGTTTCTATTTATTTCGATAGTAAAGTGTGTCAAATAAGAAATACTAGAAAGAAGCAATGGCGGAAATGAAGTGTGGGACTCATTTCGAAAGGCGTGGGAGAATGGTTGAAATCAAATTGATAACTTAGTGGGGTTTTTCAAAAAAGAAGAAGAAGAAGAAGATAACCTAGCAGGGTGTAAGGCTGTAAGCTAATTATGTGACAGAACATGAGACGAGCCTTCCACTCTATCTCTACGCCTTAAGGGTCCGTTTAGATTGAGTAGGGAGGGTGGGGAAATAGAGCAGAGTTGGCTGAAAATATACTAATTTTAAACCAATTCTATTTTACTCTATTCTACTCTTCTCAATTCAAACAGACCAAAATATTTTTAATTATAAAAATAGAAAAAAAATATAAATTTAAATGTCCCATGCATGTGGTTCAATAGCGCCATTTCCATTTGAGTCCTCTTCAGGTGATTCTTGGAAAGTGATTTGTGTGTTCTATGAAGATTGGAATTGAAGAAGGAAGGAGACTGGTGCTTGAGAGGTATTCTTGTATTTTTTTTCCATTAATTGTGAACTTCTCCCAAAAGGCCACAATTACCGCGAGCAAACGTATTAATGACGAAGAATGCATTTTTGCTATTCTACTAATACTTGTATACTTGTACTTGCTCTGCTATTCTGCCTCTGTTTTGGACTTTTGGATATAAACTTAGATTGGTCAAATTTGTCTAGTAATATTTTCAGTCTAAGCTGAAGTGTTTTTAACGCAAATTTCATGTGTTCTATTGTATGGTTGATTTTTTTTTTTTTTTTTTTTTTTCCACTTGGTGCTTGCGTGATTTTTATTTTTTGGGTAAATTGCAAATTACACCCTTAAAGTTTGGAGGTGATTAGATTTTACACCCTGAAGTTTCAAATTTTGGATTTTACCCCCTAACGTTTGGGAGTATTTGGATTTTACACTGACGTTTTAGAATTTGGATTTAGCTCCTATATTTTAGGGGTGTTTGGATTTTACGCCCTAAACTTTCATAATTTTGGGGTGTAAAATCTAGACACTCACAAACGTTAGGGGTAAAATCCAAATTTTGAAACCTCAGGGTGTAAAATCCAATCACCCCCAAACTTTAGGGGTGCAATTTGCTATTTACCGTTATTTTTATTTTTATTTATCAAGCTTATTTAATCCCTTTAAAACATTGATGTAAAATTGGTTTATTTATTTATTTATTTATTTATGAGAAGAACATCGAAGTAAATTGGCAAAGCAAAATAGCTTGTATTAATAGTTGCCATAATCTTATATTAATAAATATTATAATAAATACCTATTAATTATTATGAATTATGATAAGTATCTATTAATAGTAATTATTAAAATAAATATCTATAAAAACACAATTATAATGAATAATCACTAAATAACTATGAATTATCAAATGTCATGTTTAATATATCATATATACAAATTTAATCAAAATAAATTGTATTAATAACTATCATAATTATCAAATAATGTCAATTAATCAATATGCAATGAACTTGGAATTTTGTAGTAGATCAATCAAAGTGAAAATTTAGAGATAAGAGAATGAAATTTATGACACTGAAAGAGATGAATGAAAGAAAAACTATAAAACTAAAAAAAAAAAAAAAAGCCTTGTGATGAGGCTAGTAGTAATAAATGCCATAATCTTATATTAATAAGTATTATAATAAATTCCTATTAATTATGATGAATTATGGTAAATATCTATTAATAGTAATTATTAAAATAAATATCTATAAAAACGCAATTATAATAAATACTCAGTAAAAACTATGAATTATCGAATTTCATGTTTAATATTTCATATACAAATATAATTAAAATAAATTTGTATTAATAATTATCAAATAAAGTTTATTAATAAATATACAATAAACTTGGAATTTTGTAGTAGATCAATCAAATTGAAAATTTAGAGGTAGAGAGAGATTTTCTCGAAAACAAAACTATAAAAGGCCCCCCCTCTAATTCATTTTATTCACACTCACTCTATTATCTCAAAACATGGAAATATCATTGCTTAGAATTGCAGTTTCCTTAGTTTCAATTGTTGTACTAATAACATGGGCATGGAGAGTGGTGAATTGGGTGTGGCTAAGGCCAAAGAAGCTGGAGAGGCGCTTGAGAGAGCAAGGTCTGAGCGGCAACTCCTACCGGCTTTTGTTTGGAGACTTGAAGGAGTGGTCTAAGATGAGTAGTCAAGCCAAGTCTAAACCCATCAACTTCACCCATGACATTGCACCACGTGTCTTTCCCTTGATCCATCAAGTTGTGACCAATTATGGTATGTTTACATGGATCTGCCCGATGAAATTTTATTTGTTTATTTTATTTTCATATAAACAAGACGCACGAGTTTTTATTTTCTAAAAGAAAAAACTTAGATACAGTTTTTTAAGTGCAATATATTAGATTCACTAATTAAATTTAAATATTTGTCTTCATTAGCCAGTACAGCATAAGTAGCATATCTTTCCCAACAAGAGTTAATGCAATCCAGCTATTTGTTTAAATCTACTTGGAAAACCTAATATACTACTATAGTACTTAAATTTTGTCTTTTTTTTTTTTCTACAAGTAAATAATGGTTTTTTTTTTTTTTTTAGAAACTAAATAATGGTTTTTAATCCTATTGACTAGCGTCCATATTTGGTGGGCCTTAATGAACCCATCATTAGATGAGGTTTGTCATGAATTATGCGTTTGATGGATAAATTCGAATAATTCAAGTAGCTTGATGCCATCCTATTCCTATCACGGCAACACCACTACGAAATAATGGATTTTTTTTTTCCTGGTATTCTTTTCTACTATTTTCTCATTTTCCCGTGAATCTTTAATTCTCTATACAAGAATATTGTAAAACCTACTTTACTTCTCTAGGGGTAATACTAATCAGAGAATATCAAGTGCAACTTGACTTTTTCTAAATAGAAACCATTCTTTCTTCAAATGATGATCAATCATATTCCTTCTTCCTATTGATACTGTTGAAGTGATAACTTTTCTAACTATCCTTGTATTAAGATTTATATATTTATGGGAAAATACAATGTTTTTGTTTCTAAACTTTAGGCTATGAACAATTTAGTCACTAAAGTTTGATATGATCGTCATTTTTAGTCCCTAACAAACCAAAAGCGAATGATTTTAGTTCTCCCAAACTTAAATTAATTTCTTTTAGTTTTTAATATATCTAATGAAGTGATGATGTGTCAATTTTTTAGTTTGGTCACATTATCTATCTAACTAAAAACAATCACTTTAAATTTCAGAAACTAGAAATTGCTACTAAACCTTAGAGACAAACAGTATAATTAAAAGTCTTAAATATTTTAAACTAATGTAATTACACTTACAAATTATGAAATCCCAAAGAACTGATGTAATTCCAGTGATGTGTTTGTGTTAATTGACATCTTCATGAGTTTATCTATTTGCTTATGTCAACAACCATAGTTCATATATTCTCTCAACTTGTCCTATAGTAACAATATATATGCAGGTAAAAATTCTTTTACATGGATGGGCCCCACACCCCTAGTGAACATTATGAACCCTGAACAGTTAAAAGAAATCTTCTCCAAGATATGTGACTTCCGAAAGCCAATTGTAAATCCATATATCAAGTTGCTAGGAAACGGACTTTCATGGCACGAGGGTGAGAAATGGACAACACACAGAAAGATTATTAATCAAGCATTCCATCATGAGAAGTTGAAGGTTACTTTATTCTTAACATTTGTTTACTGTTCGTTTAATCACAATGGTGTTTGAAGTGAAACTAATGATTAAAATGGTGGTGAATATATATTGTAGGTCATGAATATTTATCTTTTCTCAAAATTTATTAAAACATTTTCTCGAATTTAATTACATCTTTTTCCAGGTGTGGATCCAACAAACGTAGAGTAGAAATATGTGCAAATATAGCATTTATATGCTTCAATTAGTTACATATAACACCATGATTATGTGTGTGCGCGTGTGAACATGTGCCTACTAAGTACAAACCACAGTTCACACTGACATTTGGCTATAGCTTTTACTAGAATATACTTGAAATGTTCTTATATCTGGGTATTTTATATGCTTACTTTATTTTTTTCATGTAGTTTTTTGCAAGTAGATGTGCCTACTAAGTACAATCCTTGTAATTTTTTCATGTTGTTTGCTGTAGAATATGTCA
>JARYZH020003391.1:0-11124 GCA_030021035.2 Notholithocarpus densiflorus | reverse complement strand
GTATGGGCAATAGATCAAGATCAAGAACTATTTATTGGTGGCACTGGTATTTCTCCTTAAGATATATGTATTGTGACATGTTGCCATGTTACACGGGAGTTTTTTGGAATCTAGTATGTTTTGTTTGGTAATTCTCAGCATGTATAGGCCAGATTTGGTACTAATGTTGGGGTCTTGTTAATGAGATGCTAGGCAATGTTACCCACTGCAGCTCTTAATTAACTGACATTTCAGTCATTACATTTCAAATCAATCCTTTTAGAAAGCCTGTGATGTTTGAGGATTGTTTCTCTATCTAAGTTGGGAAAGTTTTATTAGTTGAGATTGATCTATGTTAGAACTGGTGTGGTTACCTTCAGTTTTATAAATTTATCTCAAATGACCAATTTTTTTGCACTAATGATCCAATGAGTTCAGAAGCATATTTACTTGTTAGGTACCATCCCTTATTTGTGACCATTTTGATGTATGTAGTGTGCAGGTAGTTGCAATGCATAGTTGCACAAATCCACATGCATTTTCACTTCTATAAACATTAACCATGAAAGGATGAACCCGATTCTATAAAATTCACTGTAGACATACATTGCATTTGAATGCCATCTTAAGCATAAATCTGATTTTAAGTAGTATTACCAATGCATTCCCTTTAGCTTATTATAGAAAGAACAAATATGGTTTTAATCTTAATTTTTTTATTTTCCTATTGAGTTGAACTTTAGTTTTTTATTGTTAAATCTAATGTGTTATTATGGCTGTCCACTAGTGTTGTTCGCTAATGGAAGCCAAGTCGCTGACCTCATTAGTGAAATTAATAAACAACCTTCAAATTCAACAACCGGGGATAAGTTTCACTCTCTCTCTCTCTCTCTCTCTCTCTCTCTCTCTCTCCCTCTTTTTTTTTAATGATTTCCTTTGTTTTGTCTTTTTTTTTTCAGTGGCATTGTGATGGTTGTGGCTGATCTACTTCAGGTGGGTTCGTTTGGGTGTTTTGAATAACATTTGAGAGGATTATGGGTGAATGAGTGATTGGGAGTTGGAACATTTGCCTGTTGCTGATGTCGTGACCATTGTGGAGTTGTTGCTGGTGTTTCAATTTGAGGGTATCCAACCAATTTGACAAAAGGTCTTATAGACCTCAAGTCTCAAGTTGCATCAATAATATACAACCAAGTAAGGCTGATAACTTTAAAAATTCCTTCTTTTTATTTTTTTGATAAATTTACCAATTATTTTGTTGCAATAAAAATTATTAGTTATACGATTATTTATACCTAACTTACAAATTCTCTGAAGGTATATGAAATTTCTTAGAAGTAATTGCCAGTAAAAATATGAGGCTGGACTTTTCTTCTAAAAGACGTCTACTGTTTTTCTTAAATAATACCCAATTTACCAAAAATAGCAACTTATTGCATCCTTAAGTATGGAGAAATTCTCTTAAATGGAGGTGCAGTTGTTTTCATCAAAATAACTCCTGAAATGAAGAAGATAGGTTTCAAAAACATGTGAAATGTAAAGTTATGTATGGTGATATGATGTATTGTTTCATCCATTCATTGTGTCTATATAGTGTTTTTATAACTAGACATAACAAGTAGAATTCATTTGATATTTTACTTTGTGTTTACTCATGATGAAAAGCCCACTAGTTGAAAAACATTTTGTAATGCAAATGATAATAGCTTGCTATTGTGTAATCTTTTAGTTTTCCATTATATATATTTGGCTAGTGAGCTCCTAAGGTGCCAACATTGAAATTGATATAGTAGTGTAGCTCATGTTATGCTGCAACAATCCAAACTACAATTAGAGTTTTCAGTTTTTCAAGTTTGATGTTTGTAAATAACACTGATGGGTCATAGTCATACATACACTGCCCATTATTTGGCTATGAATTTTGGCACTTTTAAAGTGGGTTTGTCTTTGATTGAAAAGTCTAAGATGGAGGAGTTAGGTGAACAATGGAAGAAGCAGGGGAAACAATATGATCATTATCACTTGAAATAGAATGCTTTGAAGGGAGAACAGAAAAAAGGTTATACTGGATCTGAGTAATGGGGTTGATCAGAATAAATATAACGGAGAACAAGAGCTATTCTTGTCTTAAGTATTTCTGCTTGGCAAAGTCCTTTAAGTTTGGATGCTATAATAGCTTAGATATTTCAAGGCCAGCTTTGTGGGAGAGAGTGGTGAAGATGGTTTTTGGTTTGATAGAACCTTAAAAGATAGAGGAGTTAGATAACAATACAAGAAAAAAAAATGTTAAAAAATTCTTACTTGCCAATGAGTTATAGGTAAATTTTAGTGGCAGCCTGGCAAGTAGGTGTTCTTCTTGATGCTCCAGTAATGAGGTACAGGACACTGTCGTGGGTTGAGTACATTCTTCCACAACTCACTTATCATTTGGTTCCTTATGGACTTACCCATGGACTTGATCGCCATTTACAGAGCACAACATTTCCTAGTAAAATCTCTTGCAACAATGGTAACATATTCTGGCTCAAACTATATCTCTTGCATTCTGCCATTTTCACAACATTACATCGGTTCACAATAACAAAAAATGCGACGGGTGCATAGGTGTCATTTTCCCTCCTTTTTACAGTTGTGCTAAATGTAGCTTTATTTTTCATAAATCTCGTACTGAATTACCAAGAAAAAACAACACCCATTTCATTGGCACTCGCTCACTCTCCTCCCAAAGTCACCTTGTTATAGTAGGTCGTTTTGGTGTATTGCCTGTGGTTTGCGTTGCAATGGCTTCACCTACAATTGTGACCAATGCAAGTTTGATCTCGATGTTCAATGTAGTTTGACCTTAGACATCCTTACCCACAAAGGTCATCAGCATCGATTTATACTCTTTAGCACACCTTATTTACAAAGTTATAGTAGTTGTGGTTATGAAAGAAACCAAGTATTCCGTTGTATCTCTTGTGAATTTGCACTCAACTATAAATGCGCTACACTACCACAAACCACAAGGTATAAACAACATGAGCATCCCTTCACTCTTTGTTATACACCTGAAGATGACTCAAATGAATATTATTGTGATATCTGTGAAGAAGAACGTGACTCAAAGCATTGGTTTTTACTATTGTGGACATTGCAATTATCCTGCACATCTCGAATGAATTCTTGGGAAATACCCATATCTTAAGTTTGGAGGTGTTTATACATTTGACTATCACCCACACCCCCTTACTTTCGTTGAGGAAATGGAAGACCACCTTCAATGTGAATATTGTGACTATCCTTGCCAAGAGTTGATCTATAAATGTACCCAATGTAATTTCAGCAAGCATAGTATATGTCCATAGAAAAGACAAATGTGGTTTTAATTCTAGTTTTTGTATTTTTCATTTGGGCTGAGCAATAGTTCTTCATTGTTGAATCTAATGTGTTATTATGATTGTCAAAAATGGGTCACATTCACCTTTTATAACATTAAGTTGAGATTGTTAGTGTGAATTTTTGTTTTATTCAAACAAATCTTTTATTCTTGACATCACTTACAACATTAACTTTGTTTAGAAAATAAAACTAAAAATTTAGATTCTTATTGTGAACTAAATTTAAATTTACTACAATATATCATCAAACCTAGAATTTTATTGACTAATCATATATTTTTGCAATCATATTGTAGTCAAAATCTGCAGCTCTAGGAGTAAAAATAGTGAATTTAACCAATAGTCATTCATTCATGCATTCTTAACTTCCCTATAATATTTGATCCTTTGTAATTTAATGTTTTATTTCGCACATGATTCTTTGAATAGTATTTCCTTTCCTGCTCTTCTGTATATATATTTTTTATGATCATATATATCCTGAAGTGTAACACCCCATGATTTTGATACCAATTTAATTATTATATGTAAATTAAAAAGGAGGCCTACAATTAAATGGATTTAATTAAATTGGGCCTAAGATATTAAAAATAAGATAAATACTATAGAATATGAAGCCTAAGTGAGGTGGCATAAGTAAATATATGGGCCTTGATAAGCTTTTAAAACCCTAGTCTTTTACCTCTTAAGCTACACATGTATATACTTATGAGGCTTCCTTTTGCTTCAACCGCATCACACTGCTGAACGCTTTGCTTCACTGTGGCTGTGAGTGAGATTGCAGGTATGTCTCTCTTCTGCTCTAAACTTAGGAAAGTTGAAATACTCAATGGCTAGTATTTGTTCCCACGCTTATAGGAAACATTTGTTAATTGCGTACCTGATAGGAAAAAAAATAGGGGCTGCTGTTGTGGGTCTAAAGCTAGGATTATTCTATTAGAACAAGGGTGCTTTGTGGTTTACATATAACTAGCCGCAAACCTGCGCGTTGCGTGTGATAATTATTTTTATGGTGGTTTTATTAAATTTTTTTTTACAATTTAAACTAATCTAATAATGAGTAATGTCTTTCGTAATTATATTTTTATTTATTATAGGAACAATCATAAATGTAATATAGGAACAATCCAAAACACCAAAAAAACGTAAACTAAAAAAAATTAATAAAACTTAACAATGATTAATTGAACCAATATTAGGAAAAAATTTTGTTTTTGATAATCTATTAAGGTCATTTTCTTTGTAGAAATTATAATTTCGGCCGCCCAAAACATATTATCAAATAAACAATTATTAGCAAAATCTAAGAATTAAATTTCTATACATGCATTGTTATAAAATAATAATAAAAATAAAAATAAAATTGCAAAAGTTAAAATTTGTCACCTATCCGATTAGTTTCGTTTGGCTAACCTTTGCTTTTCTTTAAATAAATGGCATTATAGAGTACTTCTAATACAACTATTAAGAGTACTTTGTCCACCACAAAGAATTAAAAAAAAAAAAAAAAAGTAAAGTCTCATAGTTTAACATCTAAATTGAGCACTATAAAAAATCATGCTATGTAACAGAATAAATACCAAATTATCCAAATGATGCTATGTAATAGAATAATATTATATTTTTATATGCTATATTTAATTCTTTAGAACACAATAGGATAACATTTAACAATCACAGAGAATAAAAAAAAAAAAAACAACAACAACAACAACAATTTAAAAAACTAAACTAAATCACAATTTAAAAAACAAAACTAGATCACATTAACCCAAAATAGAGTTTTAAAAAATATAAAAAATTATCAACCTAAAGTAGAGATGCAAGAAAAATAAAAAAATCCACCAAAAAAATTTAGAGAGAGAGAGGGAACCTTTTTTTTTTGTGAGGGAAAACTATGCATAGAATAGAAGAGATAGTGACAAATTTATAGTAAGAGGGTGTGAATAAGAAGAGACAAAAATAAAGGAAGATGAAGGGAAAGAGGAAGAATGATATTAATGTAGAGGGTAGTAGGGAGATGAAAAGGTAAGAAAAGGAGAAAGATTGAAAAAGTAGTGGGGAGATGAAATGGTAAGGAAGAGAGAAAGGTTGGAGAAGTGTAAATATTAAAAAAATAAATGTTAAAAAACAATTATAAGAAAATTGAAAAAAAAAAAAAAAAAAACCCTAAAGCTTGAAAGGCTTCAACGTTTTTTTTTTTTTTTTTCTTTAAGCTGAAAAAAGCTCACACAAAACCCTAAAGCTGAACTGAAAAGGCTTTGGGCTTGATAGTGGAACTAAATAAATAAGAGGTGGGCTGGATTAATTATATAGATTTATTATAGAGTGATAGTGGAAGTAAATAGATAAGTAGTGGGTTGGATTTATTATAGGGTGATAGTGGAAGTAAATAAATAAGTAGTGGGCTGCATTTATAAGGTTGAAAATTGTAAAAACCATTTTAAAATTATAGGACAAATTCTATTTAAAAAAAAAAAAAAAATGACGTGGCAGCTGATGTGGTGTAACATGAGAGCAACAGCATTAAACGCTACGCTTCAGCTTTTAGTAATATATAGATATAGATTGTTTATAGTCTCACTTGTTTACAGTCAACTGACATGCATCGCACTTTTGTTATTGTCTAATATATATAATATTAGAGTGAATAGATATCCGGCGGCATTAAGAGGGAATACTAAGCAACTAGATTGATAAATTAAGGTTATACGTGGCTTCCAATATTAGATTGGATAGATGTAATGTTAGAGTGAATGGATATGAATAAATAATATGGCTGTTACATTCAGGTTGGTCAGATATTCATTATTCGGCCCTATTGAAGTTTCATGAATACCTATCATGACGTTAATGGAAAAATCTGATGAGGCAGCAATATCGTCCAAAAATCTGATCAAAGCTGAAAGTGAATTGGATAATTAGGTGAATAAATGGAGAATTTTGGATATATCAATATTGTTTAGGATAGAACCATTTAAGTTTGAAAATAGATTTTTAAGTGAGAAATTGTGTATTGATGAACCTATTTTTGGTGTTGCTAGGTTCTAATTCTACTGAATTGTTGTGATTCAAGGGAGGTTGATTTCCTTTATTTTTGCAACTAAGAGGTAAGTGGTGTTTACTAATTTTGGGGTTTTCCCAAAACAGTGTTGATTATTAAACTATTTTATATCAAAGAAATATGTTGATATTCTATATATAAATTGATATTTTATAAATGTTTGATGTGCACATTGACTATTCGTTTTATGAAAAACTTGTGGGACAACCTAAATTTATTTAAACTTGTATGTGTGAATATATCTTTATATTTTGAGAATTGTGAATGGATTATTTTTGTGAGCATATTGAAATGTGTTTTGAAAACCTATGGCAAGTCGTGATTAAAAGCTCAGTTTTGTATTTAATCCTTACCAAAGGACAATCATACTGCAGCTAGTCCTTAGCAAGGGACGGTCCCTGAAAAGGGGACAGTGCACATTTGATAGCTCCTTAGCAAGAGAGTATACTATTGAGGATCCAAAAAGGAAGCTCCTTAGCAAGGGAGTGCACCTTTAGGTTCCAAAGGAGCCATCCTTAAGAAAAGAGATTAAAAGGAGGTTCTAGTCCTAAAAGGGGACAACACAACCCTATCAATGAGACATAAACGTTGATCACGGGAAAAGCCTAGGGAATTATTTATATGATGGTATTGGTATATGTATTATGATGGCTCACAATATAAAGATATTTTTTATATATGAAATATTCGATGATAAAATATTGATGAGTTACAAGTTATGAATTTGTTGTAAGAATTATTCATTTGAAAGGTTTGTTCCCACACCCCAATGTTAGTAAATTCCACTTATTGAGTTATCTCACCCCCCTTTATTTTCCCCTTACAGATACATTAGAGGGATTAGTAGAGATTCCTGAAAGGCAACAGTTACGAATTATTTTGTAGAATTGAGGATATTGTTATTATTTTTATGGCGTTAAACATTGTACTGGAGAATTATTTTTGAAGATGTTTTGTCTTTGGTGGATTAGAGTTCTGACATTTGTGATGAAATTTTAGGTTGTTGGTTACTTTTATTTAATTTTTTTTATTATTAATTATTCAGATTGAATAGACTTTTATTGCTTATGATTTTGGGGCGTTACATGAAGCTTCTCCAATGATGCATCTTTCTCAGATTTTATTGATTAGGCCATAGTTTGACTAAATAATGTTCCAAGTGATTGTTTGACTTGGAGCAGTCTATTGCTGTAGCATATTAAAAAGATCAATTGGTTTTAGGAGCTGTACTTGTAAATTGATCCCTTCCATTATATTGACAACATATCAAGATCAAGAACTATTTATTGATGGCACCAGCATTTCTCCATAAGATATATTTATTGTTTGTAACGTGTTGCCATGTTAAATGGGAGTTTTCTAGCATCAAGTATGTTGTGCTTGGTCAACATGTATGGCCTGATATGATATTGATATTGGGGACCTGTAATGAGATGCTAGGCAATGTTACACATTGCAGCTCTTAATTAGCTGCCATTTCAGTCACTATGTTTCAAATCTGTCCTTTTAGATAGCTTTTGGTGTTTGAGGATTGTTTCTTTACTTGAGTTGGGAAAGTTGTATCACTTAAAGTTTGATCCATGTTAGAACTGGATGAGTTTACCATTAGTTTTAGAAATTCATCTCAAAGGATCTCCAATGAGTTCAGAAACATATCTACTTGTTAGGTACCATCCCTCATTTGTGGCCACTTTGATGTATTTAGTGTGGAGGTAGTTGCCAACTTGCCATGAACAATTGCACAAATCCACATGCACATTCAATTCTGTAAATGTTAAGATATATGTGAATCATCTTAGGAACATATGTCATTATAGAATTGGCTAATCCTTTGACAAAATGCACTTTACTTGTAATTGGGTAGATCTAGAATATGTTTAATGCTTCAAGGAACAAGGTTTCAAGTTCAAGTGTTAAAGCCATGCAAGTCTGTTCAAGAATCAAGTGAAGAAGTGTTGATTTTTAAAGCTTGACAGCTAGTGTCTATCAAGGTTTAAAAGGTTGTTCAAGCCCGATGCTCAACAGCTGCTCGATAGATAAGATAGGGTATCTATCGAGATTTAAGAAACTCAGATTTTCAGTTCTGATTTTCATCCAATCCGTGTATAAATGTTTGAGCCTTCTTTTCTCACAATCCTAAACATATATAAGGATTGTTTTAAGGGCCATCATAGCTGATGCACCTCAATGCAAAAGTTTTTCACAAACATATTGTGAACCGGAGACATATGCCCTAGTTCATCTTTCTATTCAAGAAGTTGCTGTATTTGTGCACCGTAGGGTTTTGTAACTAAGGAGCTTTGTGATCTTCATCATATTGATGAACTGAAGAACTTTGCAGCCAACATCCTTCTCAAGTTGGTGTGTAAGTCGCGTATTGGGATCCGCACATCGAATTGGTTAGTCACGTACTGAGAGCCGTACATTGAAAAAGAGAGATTGTCACTACAGAACAAGTCCAATTGTGTATTGGGGTAAGAGTTCAACTGTAGGTTAGTATAAGGTACTGAGATTCTTTTACTTGTAATCGCTTGTTGTGATAATAATGGATTCTCGGGAGTGGTGATCTTAAAATCACATGGTGGGGTTTTTGCTGTGTAGGTTTTCTCCATTTGTAAACAAATTACCGTGTCAATTTATTTTCCGCTGCATATTTACTTAGTTGGTGATTTGTTTGTGCTACCACGCTTATTGCATGCAAATTGAATTAATTAATTAACTTAGCTAATTAATTGATTAATTCATTACAGAGGTCAATACAATCTATGAAAGCACGCACCCTATTTTATAAAATTCATTGTAGACATGCATTGCTTTTAAATATCTTCTTAAGCATATATATGATTTTAAGCGGTATGACCACTGCTTTCCCTTTAGCCTACTATAGAAAGAACAAATGTGGTTTTAATTTTAATTTTTATATATTTTCCTTTGGGTTGAGCCTTAGTTTTTTAATTGTTGAATGTAATGTGTTATTAGGGCTGTCCACTAGTTTAGTTCACTATGGACAGCCAAGTTGCTTGCCTCATTAGTGAAATTAATAAACAATTTCAAATTCAGTAACCCGAGATATGTTTCTCTCTCTCTCTCTCTCCATTTTTATTAAATTTCCTTTGTCTTAGGTTTTTTTTTTCCCCGTTTGGTGATTTGTGATGGTTTGTAGCTGATCTGCTTTGGGTGGGTGCATTTGGGTGTTTTGAACAACATTTGAGCAGGTTATGGGTGCATGAGTGGTTAGGAGTTGGAACATTTGCTAACTACTGATGATGGCTGTGTGTGGTATTTCAGTTTGAGGTATATCTTATCATTTTGAAAAAAGGTCTTATAAACATCAAGTCTCAAGTTGCATCGATTATACATACCACCAGGTAAGGCTCATAACTTAAAAATTCCTTTTTTTTTTTTTTTTTTTTTTTTTTTTTTTTTTTTTTTGTGTGTGTGTGTGTGTGATAAATATATCTCTTATTATGTTGCAATCATAATTATCAGTTATACCTAACTAACAAATTCTCTAAAGGTATATGAAATTTCTTAGAAGTAATTGTTAGTAAAAATGTGATTTTGGACTTTTCTTCTAAAAGACATCTACAATTTTGCTTAAATAATACCCAATATACCGAAAATAACAACTTCCATGCATCCTTAGTATGGAGAAATCCTCTTAAATGGAGGTGCATTTGTGGTCATCAAAATAGCTCCGAAATGAAGAAGATAAGTGTTAAGACCATGGAGCTGGATTGAGTTCAGTGTAGTGCTGTCTTTGCCAAGGAGCTGTTGTAGAGTTGTTGTCACTGCTAAGAAGTTGTGGAAATTGATCCTAGCTGTTAAGTAAGTGAGGTTAAGCTGCAGAAGTTCATCTCAGCTGCTACAAGGATGATCCACTGTATTTTGTTATAAGCTTCTAGTAGCATTCATTGTAATTGTTATAAGCTTGTATAGTGCAGTAGGGATAGTTGGTTGGATGTTACAGATTGTTAGTTGTAATACTTGTAACAACTTGAATTAGCCTTATGACTAATTGGAATTGAGCACATGGCTAAGTACAGGTTGGTAGTAGAGATATAAGTAGTAGCATTCATTGTCATTGTTGTAATAAGCCTGTGAAAGTGCAGAAGGGATAATTAGTTGGATGTAATAGATTGAGTGCTTATAAGCTGCTACAGTGGGTTTGTATACGATTCATTGTAGAAAATATCAATTAATTCAAGTTCTAAACTCTTTCCATCTCTCTTTTCTTTAGGAAGACCCACTATTTATGTGAGCACAGGACCCTGCAGCTAGCTGAGAAAATTCATCCACAGCTCACTTATCATTTTGTTCCTCATGGACTTTAACCATGGACTTGAACGCCAATTGTAGACCACAACATTTCTTAGCAGTTGCTCTTGTAACAATAGTAATATATTCTGGCTCAAACTATATCTCTTGCATTAGTTCTGCACAAAAAGTTCCAAGCCTCTTCTTCATTTAGAAAATCTGCCATGACATCTTTGATTGATCATCGTTTGCCTACACACTTCCCAAATATTGTGTTGTTAGTAGGATCTTACAGTTGGCTTGGTCATCATCTTGTGGAATTCCCACAATGTCAAAATCAATCTTGTCAGGGCAGAATTTCACAATGGTTGTGAATAATAAATTGAATGGCATGGTCCTCGAATGCTAGTAGAGACCAAGGGCATTGTAAATGACAATGACAAC
>JARYZH020003390.1:0-11126 GCA_030021035.2 Notholithocarpus densiflorus | reverse complement strand
ATAAACAACCTTTCCTGTTGATGTTGAATGGTAAAATTTTTTTCCTCGTGTTTCAAATATCCATCAGAATACCAGGTTTTATTTATTATTATTATTATTATTATTATCTAACCTCTTTGATGTTTATGGCTCCATCAGCAAGCATTGAATATGATATAGTAATGTTGGTTGATCATTTCAGTGAAGTGCATGAGCAAGCATTTGTGTCTTGTGATGCCATACATCGTGAGAGGAGAATATTATTGAAGCAAGAGATTGGAAGAATGGTGCTTTTCTTTACCGATCAGCCTAGTTTATTAGCTCCAAACATTCAGGTAAACGTTACAAACTTCATTAAATGAGGTATTGGAAATTGTGTCACATGCCAGAAGTTCTGTAGACTGTAGTGCACCCACCCACCCAAACACGCAGACATATAGCATTACTTGAATGTGACTTATTGGCCAATGTGGCCAATGCAAACATATGGTTGAATTTATTTGGGGAACCTAAGGTACGTCACCCTAGGAATTGTACATAGGTTTTACCCTACCCCAAAAAAAAGAGAATAAGTTAATCAAGCCACTCATCAACAAGCTTGAGCTTGTTCAAAAAACAAATGAATCATGTGGAATTGTAATCTAACTTGGTGGTGAGCTTCAACTTGGTTCGTGATCGAAATAAATTAAATAAACAAATTATTAACTTTAAATACTTGGCTTGACTCAACTCGGTCATAGCCCTACTTCTGATTGGGTGGCTCACCTGCCATCCTATCCCACACTGAAACTCTTAGTCTTTTTTTTCCAGTAAAACTGTTAAGTCAATTACATTTCTGGATGAGTTAGGATATGGGCAGGTGGTCTTTACAATGACATTGATATTAAATTTCTTAGAGCCCTTGGATCTACTAATTGGTTTTATTTCCTCCTTATGCTCTCTTTGTCAATGAGTTCGAGTTGTTTTTACATGTAAATTACTTAGATATAAAATTGACTCATTAGTAGTTTTGTAGTGCTGAATGATGCATTCTCTAATGATTTAATATTTCCTACAGATGGTGTTTTCTGCCTTGGCTTTTGCTCAATCTGAGGTCATATGGTATTTCCAACATGTAGGAATTGCATCATCAAAATCGAAGGCTGCACGAACGGTACCAGTGGACATAGTAAGTGAAGTTTTCCTTCCCTTTATTGGTTGCACCAGTTACCACTAGTCCTTGTTTGCGAACCAGCTAATGAAGTGCTTGACTTTAACCACCATGACCTTTGTTTCAGGATCAAAGTGATCCAACCATTGGGTTCCTATTAGATGGAATTGATCGCCTATGCTGTTTAGTGCGCAAGTATATTGCAGGTTAGAGTTTTTATTATTTGCAGGTTAAATTTATTGTTATATATATATATATATATATATATAGTTTTTTCTCCCTAGCAAGAAGTTATATGTAACTTGTTTCCTTCTAAGATAGTTTATAATGACTCAAGTCCTTGGCTAATTTGTACCAAATACAAATAATAAAAATTGTGAAATGCGTTTGGAGGGATAACTTTCTACTATTGAGATGTTCAGACATTACACTAGCGAATTTAGAATGTTGAATAACCTTGTTGATTTTTAATTGTTGTTTACGTGCAGATTTAAATATGATTTACCTTTTTAAGCTTCTAAAAGTCTGAATTAATTGAGAGGACCATCTGATAATTTAGTACCAAAAATTAAAATAAATTAACCCTAGTCCCTCTTCTCAGAAGGTTCATATTCACTTTTGAGCCACAGTAATTCGCTACCCATTCCATGATTGGCTTTGTGATTTTAATTATCACCACATAATATATATCTTAAGATGGCATTACCGTGCTACTTTGCATGAAAAAAAATATGAATTTTTTGTTTTGGTCCATAGTAATTTAGTAGAGTGATGGTTTAGTTAATCATCCACTGCCTTCAGAGCAGCATATCAACAGTGCAAGTCTGCAAGACAAGTAAACTAAACATGAATACTCAGTCTTCTGGGCTTCACTTGGATATAACATGAATGCTTTCATGTGGATTTTATCTGATGTGACTGATACACTTTGCTGAGCAGCAACTAGATAATATGCTATGTTGTTTTGTTACTACAGCCAGAGATCTCTCATATAAATTTAAAGTATATTTTATACTTTTTTTCATACTTGTATGCAGCAATTCGAGGTTATGCATTGTCATATCTTTCTTCCTGTGCTGGTAGAATCCGTTTCTTGCTGGGCACTCCGGGAATGGTGGCGCTTGACTTAGATGCAGGCTTAAAAGGACTTCTTCAGCAAATTGTTCAACACCTTGAAAACATTCCAAAACCTCAGGGTGAAAATATTTCTGCCATCACATGTGATCTATCCATAAGTTATCTCTGCAGACCACGTTCTATTTTTATTAAGTAAATGTTGCATATCAGAAATCTTCTGAGGTTTCTGAAACTTTACTGACCTGCTATGGGTCTGTAATTTTGTTCGTCACCTCCTTTGGGTAAAAGTCTCTTATAAATAAATTACTTAGTAACAAAACATAGTGACAAATATGTGTGATCTAATAAACATGTTAACTGAGGTTATTTGTTTATGTCAAAAGCCCCGGAGATTTCAATTAGTTTCTCATATTTGAGTGTGTGTTTTTGTATATCTTGAAGCTTTTCCTTTTAAGTTATTCAGACTTTGTGTTTTATAATAATGCAAGAGAGGTCATTGATATAATTAAAAGTGGTCTCTTATCATGCATGATAAGAAAACTGGAAGGATGAGAGATAATAGAGAGATTGGACAGGAAATGCAAAGGGAACTACGAAGCCCCTTCTACATATAAATGGATGTGTATATGTGTGAGAAGGCAATAGAAACATAACAACCACAGTCTCAGTCTCAAACTTTTGGTGTCAGCTATGGAATCCTCCCTTTCTCCCTGACCATATTAGATCACAGAAAAGAGAAAACTTGCACTCTTTCGACTAGAGGATTTCTTATGTAGCGTGTTTAATGAATTGCCACAACAGTCTACAAATTACATTAGATATGTAATTTGCACTCAAGAGTTTGTAGCGTAGCTGTTTTATATTTTATCTTGCACACAACTTGTGTGTTGTTTCTAGATATGCTTATTTTGTAACTCACTCTAAGCTGAATTGCTTTGAAGTTAGTCTTGTTTGAAAATTGTCCTCATTGTTTTGTAAGTATCATAATTCTCATTTTTGTACTGGCTTCTTTATTGGCACATTATGGATAAATAATTATTTGTGGTAATTAATCAGGATTTCCGAAAGGATTGGTTAACGATTTTGATGATAGTCACATCTTCTCGGTCTAACACAAACATAAGACATTGGAGAAAGCTACAGTCTCCACCGGGAAGGAAGGATTATTATCAGAGGGAAATGCTGCTTACAATTGGTCCAGGTGTTCTATATATCTGACTTTGATTAGTTTGCTAAATATCATAGTCCATTGTTGCAATAAGTTACAACAATCAAAATTAATATTGCAGTTGCACTGAAAAGAAGACTCATGGTTTTCAATTTGGAAATAGGGATTCTTAGAGCTTAATAGTCAAGGGAAAAAATAGGAATACTAGGTATAGTTTGAACTCCAAGAAACATTTTAAAGAAAATGATCTGTATAGTTTTTTTAGATGATCCATATGTTACACACACACACACACATAAAAGAAAATGAGAGGGAAAGAGGTAAGTTAAAGCTGGAATCTTTTCTGGTGAAATGCTTGAAGGTACCTTTTTCCTACTTTTAATCATCACTAGTGATTTCAATCTAACACTTAATATCTGGCCATAAAAAGAAAAAGAAAAAGAAAAATCCAATATTTAAGAACTTCATGTTCCTTTTTTTATATAACATGTTGGAAAACCAAGAAGGTTAGTATGAATACGCCAGTATCTTAGGGGCTGTTTGGATTTTGTGTTTCCATCACCCATAACTCTGTTTCCATCACTCATAACTCAAAATAAGTGGGACCCACTCCAAGAAAGTTTGTTTGGCTGTGTTTCTTGTTTTTGTTTTCATCACTCAATTCTTTGATTTTTGAGTGATGAGCTATGGAAACTGAAAACACATTTTAGGTGTTTTCAGTTTCCAAAACTCAGTTTTCAATGGCATTTTTGTAATTAAATCCACATAACTGGACCCACTGTCAGAGCCACACACGTGAGCGGTGCTTTTGAGGGTCTCTTCAACGGCCTTCTTCTCCACTTTTCTTTCTTTTTTCTCTCTTCTTTCTTTGGTGTTCGTTGCACTCCTTTCAGTTCTTTCTTTCTTTTTTTTTTTTTTTTTTTTTTTTTTTTGTTCTTCATCATAGAACCCATTTGGTCTTCGCCTCTGGTGGTGACAGTGGAGATCGTCGCAGGTCCGATCGTCGCTGCATCAGGTCCGATCGTCGGTTGTGGGTATTGGGGGTTGAAGGAAAAAAAAAAAAGATGAAGAAAGAAATGGAGAGTGATGGAAACGGAGAGTGATTGAAAACAGATCGGCGCTGTTTGCTTTCTGTGCTTTGCCCTCTGCTTTTATTTTTTGAGGTTTGATTTTTTTGGAGCTAATAAGAGAGGAAGAGAATGGAGGGCGGGTCACAGGGCTGCTGGGTCGCGCCACTGGGTCATGCCGCTGCTGGGTCGCACCGCTAGGTCACACCGCCACTGGGTCATGCCGCTGCTGGGTCGCGCCGCTAGGTCACGCCACCGCTGGGTCATGCCGCCGCCGGGTCACTCTTCCTTCTTCCTCTTCATCTGTTCCTATTTTTCTTCGAAACCCACTTCAATTTGAAGATTCTCTCTTTTGCTTCTTTGGTTTTCTGTCTAAGACAGTTCTTTGTGTATATCTGTGCCTGAGTAATTGAACAAAAGCTTCAACCATTTTGAGAGATGTGGGTTCGGGTTTGTGTTATGTTTTGGGAGAGGAACAGGGGTGAGGGGGTGAAGGGGAAATGAGCAGTGAAGAAAATGGTGGAGAATGAGGGTGAGGCGGGTAGGATAACAGAAGCGTCTGATTTTGTGCTTAGGTATGGGTCCCACAAAAAGTTGAAATATTTGAGTGATAGAAATAGTGTGCCAAACGGGTGGGTATAGGAAATTGGGGTATTTTAAGTGATGAGTGATGGGTGATGAGTGATGAAAATTGAGTGAGGAGCAATGAGTGATGAAAAAAAAAAATCCAAACAGCCCCTTAGTTTTCACTTTTCAGTGCATTTTTTGAGACATTTCCAAGTTTAGCGGGCTAGGTCATCGTATTCTCAAAGTGATATCTAAGTTGTTTATTTGCTTAAAGCTGTTGAACTAGTTCAGAAGCATGTTAGCTTATATTGATAAAATTCACATATGATGAACATTGATGAAATGAATGCATACTTGGATTTCTGCAAAAGAGACAATAATAGCTTATGTGCATCTCTTTTGCTTTTTGATGCAGATGTGTTGATGAACTGGAATCTCAATTATCAAAGCATGGGAGTCTTAAAAAGCTCTATTTCTACCACCAGCACCTTACAGCTGTAATTTCTTGCATTCTATTTCTTTAACTTGTTTGCTAGGTTCCCCTTACTATAACCAAAAAAATTACATTGTCTGATTGATATGGAATTTATTTATTCTATTAAATTCTATTAAAGTGCTACATGTTGCTGACCTGGATCTTAATTGTTGTAATAGGTCTTCAGGAACACCATGTTTGGACCAGAAGGACGTCCTCAGCATTGCTGTGCATGGCTTGGTGTTGCTAGTAGTTTTCCAGAATGTGCTTCTCCCATTGTTCCGGAAGAGGTAAAATTCTCCCCCTCCCACTCCCATGCATCCTTAATTTTCATATTTTGGGGGGCAAGGTTGTCTGTCAGCCTACCAATCATGTCTCCCAAACCCCAGAAAAAGTGAGAGTTTTGTACATTGGCTAGGACCTCTTTTTTTGGATTTCTTAGAAGCCCACAATATCTTAAAAATAGCCACATATCATAACATTTTAATATTTCATCACCAAATGGTTCTAATCTTTAGATAGTGGCTCCTATGTTTTTTTATCAGTAAGAAATATGTTGTATTAATGGTTTTAAAAACCGAACCGGTCAATGAACCGTTTTTGCACCTGATTCCTGGTTTTGGCTGGATTGAGCAGTTTTACCGGACCAGATTGGTACAAGGTTCCTGGTCCGGTCTGGTTTTTAAATCCATGGTTGTAGTTTTGCCAAATCTGCCTAAAACAGGATCATTTGCACTTCCGAGAGGTTTCATTCTTTCAAGGTTTATCCACATGCTTTTGATCATCATTTTAAGATAAGGTGGAATGTAAATTCTTTTTTTCCTTATATTTGATAATGTGTAACGTGATTGGGAAATGTGATTCCATCATTACAAACAATAGTGACTTAACTGATGGCAATACTGCCAGGGTAATGAGTGTTGTCTTTTAGGTGATGCTTATACCAAGTTCATGTTCGCTTCCATCTACTACTTGCTCTTGCTGCCTGATTGAATCCTTCATCAGGTGTTTCATATACACACACATACAGAAAAATGATAAAATGAAATTAAAGTGACTTTACTCCATACTGCAAGCGGGTAACGAAAATTGGTCGGGATGTGGTCCTTTGTGTTGAATCTCTCATTGAATCAATCATGGGAGGATTGGAGGGATTAATCAATATTCTTGATTCCGAAGGAGGATTTGGTGCCCTTGAGAATCAGGTTGATACATTTATGTCATGTTGTAACATAAAGATATACTTGAACTTGATCTCTTGTTCCTGTTTAATGATACTAATTATGGAGAAATCTCTCAGCTTCTTCCAGAGCAGGCAGCTTCTTATATCAATTATGCATCAAGACTTTCAATTCCTTCAACTAAATCCCCAAAGTTATCAGCTGGCTATGCTTTGCCTGGCCATGAGAGTTATCCTGAAAATGATAGTTCTATAAAAATGTATGTTATTTTAAATCATATGCCAAGTTCTCTTTTGCTTTCTTTCAATTCAAGAGTCTGCAACTTTGCATGTCTAATTCTTCGATGATGGCAGGTTAGAAGCTGCAATGCAGAGGCTGACCAATCTGTGCTCAGTTTTGAATGACATGGAGCCTATATGTGTTCTAAACCATGTCTTTGTCTTGAGGGAGGTAAAACATTTTATCTTCTTATTCTTCTTTTCACTTCTCTCCTGTTGCTTTGATGATAACAAAATTGTGTAGAAGTGTTTTACAGTGCAGTTGTGTCCCCCCCCCCCCCCCCCCCCCTTCTTTTTCCCATTGTCTTTCTTCTTTTTTGACGATAGTACCTTCTTTTGTTGCTTCCTTCTCTCTTTTGATTAAATCAATTTTGTGCCTTGCTAATTTACGATCCTTTCAATAAAATTTAGTTGCTTAGACATTATTGAATCTTTTGTGTTTGGAACACCATCTTGTACAATATTTGGCAGCTTTTTCAACTGCTTGAAAACAAATCCCACTCTTTCTTTCTTCCTCTTCTTCCTTTTTTTTTTCCTTCTTAATGTTTGATGACTAATCAAGAACGATGTTAGAACTTAGAAGTATTGGTTAAATGATTAAATTTACCATATCCCAAGAGCTTAAGCATTTGGGACAATCGGTAATTTAACATGGTATCATAGCAGAAGGTCTTGAGTTCGATCTCTTTCGGCCCACACGTGAGCGGGAGTGTTAAAACTTAGAAGTATTGGTTAAATGATTAAATTTACCATATCTCAAAAGCTTAAGGGCCCGTTTGGTAATGTTGTTCTAGTAACGTTGTTTGTATTTTTTGGAAATACGTGTGGGTGAAAAAGTGTGAAAAATACGTGTAATGTTGTTTAAAAATTGAAAATCGTTGCTCAAAATTACATACCAAACGGCCCCTAAACTTTTGGAACAATCAGTAATTTAACAAACGAAAAATTTGGTCTCTTCAAAATATGCTGTCAATTAGCATTAACTCTTACAATAATGTAATGCTTAGTTTTTCAAATGATTTATGTAAATGCGTATTATTTGACTTGTTTGCTTTTTAGTAAGTTTGACTGTGGATACTCCCTAATGGAGGCAAATGTTTTGCCTAATAGGATCTGATCCTCAGTAGTTTTAGTTCAAAATTGAACTTCATAGACAATCTACACGGATTAACTTGTAAAAATAACAGAGGTATTGAGTACCATACTTTGAATGTGAAGAAATTCTTAATGACACAAACACACAGAGAGATATTCACTCCTAGAGCAATGGATTTTATTTTATTTTTAAAATGTGTTATGCAAATATGCAATACAACTTAAGAACTTAAGGTTGCCAACAGGTGCCTAGGTAGTTCACCACCTGAATTAATGTAATTATAAAATAGTTTTGGTTCTAATCTCAAGAAAGCAACTGATTTTTGGTTTGATTTTGGCCGGCTGTTTTTTAAAACTCTAGATCTTGACTAAAAGCCAAAAACTGGTAGTTATTTTAAGGATATCAAAATATGGTTTCATTGAGTAAACCAAAAATGGTAGTTATTGGATCTTCTTAATATTATTGCTACGGCACAAGTATGACTATAGATAAAAGATTAAGACATGATATAAAATGCTTAAAATACTTGGGATTACTACAATGTAAAAGTATAGAAAAGCATTTATCTTCCTCTAGTATTTTATGTGGTGAGTTTCACTGTCTTAAATCTTAAAAATATTTTTAAAATGTCAACTTGTAGCAGCCTGTACCATTTAGAAAAGTCAGCTTTTATTATTTTCCTTGTTATTGATATAGTAGTCTTACTGAATTTTTTTTGTAAGACAGCTTAGTATCATGCCTCTTTTGCAGCTAATATCCACAATCTATTCATTCATACATATTTACAATAATAGTAGTTTGTGATCAAATCACATCAAATGCATATGGGTGTGTATTTAAATACATGCATGTTGATGCACATGTTTGGGATCCAATAAAACCATAACAGATTCTTGTAATTTGATATTTTGATCCTAACACACCAATCATTAACTGCAGTATATGAGAGAATGCATCCTTGGGAACTTCAGGAGGAGATTGCTTGCAGTACTTAAAACTGATAATGATCTTCAACGGCCTTCTATTTTGGAGTCTCTGATTCGCAGACATATCAGCATTGTCCATCTTGCAGAGCAGCATATTAGCATGGATTTAACCCAGGGTATTAGAGAAGTTTTGCTCACAGAAGCCTTCTCAGGACCAGTTTCTTCTCTGCACTTGTTTGAAAAAGTGACAGAACAACCTACTGGATCAGCTGCTGAAGCTGTATGTAACTGGTACATAGAAAATATAATCAAAGATGTATCAGGTGCTGGAATCCTGTTTGCACCCATTCATAAATGTTTCAAGAGCACAAGGCCTGTTGGTGGATACTTTGCAGACTCAGTTGCTGATCTGAGAGAACTACAGGCCTTTGTTCGTATTTTTGGTGGCTATGGAGTTGACAGGCTAGACCATCTGCTGAAAGAACACACAGCTGCTCTTTTAAATTGCATTGACACCTCATTGCGCTCAAACCGTGAAGTGCTAGAGGCAGTAGCTGGCAGCCTGCATTCTGGTGATAGAATAGAGAGAGAGGCATCTATGAAACAGGTTGTTGATTTGGATACAGTGATTGAATTTTGTGTTCAGGCTGGGCTAGCCCTGGCTTTTGATGGGCTTCTAGCTGAAGCTGCTGGAGCTGTGCTTGAAGAAGGTGCACCCTTGATATATTCATTACTAGCTGAGGTAGTTAAGCATGTACCTGATGAAATACCTGAAAAGAAGGAAATTAGGAGATTGAAAGGAGTGGCAAATAGTGTTGGTGTGGTCTGTGACCATGATTCCCAGTGGGTGAGGTCAGTCTTGGAAGAAGTCGGGGGTGCAAATGATGGTTCGTGGAGCCTGTTACCATACTTATTTGCCACCTTCATGGCATCTAATGTTTGGAACACCACTGCCTTCAATGTTGAAACAGGGGGCTTCAACAACAATATCAATTGCTTGGCAAGGTGGGTATGCAGTCATTTTTCCATAAATTGGAATAACGCCGATGACAAGGACTCTTGAATGCTTATTAGTTAAATACTATCTGAAACCCAAAGTTAACAAATGCATACATGCAAATAAATTAAACCCCCTATGTGCCTTAGATCTTCTGGAACTACATCATTTGATAGCACAAATATCTGTGTTTTACCTTCTACGCTTCTAGATACCTTTGTGAATATAAAACTGAAAAGTTAAGCCATAGTCTGCTGCACATGAAATGTTGTAGTGGTTCTCATTATGTTTAGCTATCTTTGACAATCAAATTTCTTCTGCAGGTGTATTAGTGCTGTGATTGCAGGAAGCGAGTTTGTTAGACTAGAACGTGAGCATCGGCAGAGACAATCTTTCTCAAATGGACATGTTGATGAGACACTAGATTCTGAAATACAGAGCCGTTTGTCAGCTGAAGCAAGCATAAAGTCCACAATGCAACTCTTTGTAAAATTCTCTGCAGGGATTATACTAGATTCTTGGAGCGAAACTAACAGGTATGCGAATGATTTCATATTCTGCTGCATGTGTCCAGATGCCCTTTCAAACAGTGATATGGCATGTTTCAAAATGCTCTTGTAGAAATTAGGCTAAAAAGAAAAATGACAACACTGCTGGACTATGTTTTTCTGCACAACTTGGTCTCTAATTCTCCAGTTTAACCATTGGCGATATGGTGGTTTGTGTTAATATGTAAGTTGTCCAAACTGTTAATGTCTTCCTCTTTTCTGCACAGATCTCATCTTGTAGCACAGGTTATCTTCCTAGATCAACTTTGTGAGATCTCCCCATACCTTCCAAGAAGTTCTCTGGAACTCCATATTCCTTATGCCATTCTGCGGTCAATATATAGCCAGTACTACATGAATAATCCATCCACACTGCTGGCATTACTAAGTGTATCACCCCGCCTTTCTCCTGCTGTATCACTATCACATGCATCCCCTGTAATAAGGCAGGGCCGTGGTGACTCAACTCCTCAGTATCTCACTAATGATTCAGGCTATTTTAAATCAGCATCATCATCATATAGTCAGGAGCACATTTATGATAATGATAGCGGAAACTTTCGGGGGAATGAAAACAAACACCGGAATGTTCGCCGGTCTGGGCCACTGGATTACAG
>JARYZH020003389.1:0-11133 GCA_030021035.2 Notholithocarpus densiflorus | reverse complement strand
ATATGGAGGAACTGTACATGCAACAAAAACTTTCCCATGTAGGCATGTACCATTATGATCATGCTGTGCTTGTATAAAGAAAAAAAAAATGGAAATTTCTATTTTCTAAATCAAGTGTATTTTTTTGGATAGAAGTGTAATTTCTTTTAATTATTTTCTAACACAACTTTAATTTTAGTTTTTTTTTTTTTTTTTTTTGGGGTCAAAGAGTGATAGGGTCCCAGGGATAAGAAATATATGGATTATTTTAGATTTATTATTTGAAATATACTACCTTAAAGTCTTAAACAGAAGACAGTGGCACGTTTTAGACAAAACGTGATTTGCCAAATCGTTTGGCTCCACAAAATCAGCACGTTTGCGTTTTCAAAATCCAGATTTTTCACGTTTACAAAACACTGTAAAGCTTTACTTCTAGCAAGTTCCTTCTTTTACTTCTAGCAAGTTCCTTCCCCCCCACTTTTTCTTTTTCTTTGTTTTATCCGGCTGTGAATCTCAATGCAAAATTTTGAAACTTGTGGTCATTGATGGGAAGTGAGAAAGACAAGTCTTCAGGTTCACGTTTTTTACCCATCCAAATGGTCATGTCACTCACGTGGCCTATAGATGGTGCATTTTTTTTTCCCTTTAACTATGTTATAGTACTACTCTTTTAACTAAAAAAAAAAAAAGTACAATAGTGTACATATATACTGGTTTTCAAAAATATATATATTATACTAAACTATATATTCTGTACATTAGTTAAATAGTATCAGATATTTGTCAACAATGATCGTTATTAGTTAGGGACCTTTGCCTCGTTAAGTGGAGGTCACTATTGTTCCTATTCTTTGGGGTCAAAATTTATTTATCTTAAAAAAATAGATGACTTAATGACAACATTATCTACCTCCATTTTCAAGTTTCAACTCTTTGTTAATGACTTTGATGAACTCTACTTATTTCATGATCTTAAATTTACTTTAAGACTTGTTTGATTCCCTTGAGTTATACCAATTAGCTCTGCTTGTTTTTTTCAGTAATTATTTTAATATAATTATTTTTCTAATCATTGTAATATCTTCCTCTTGACGGTTTTTTTTATTTCAATTTTAAATTATATAAATTTCTCACCATGATTCCAACAACGACAACATCATTATTGTTATTATTATTAATGTAATTGTCAGGCTTAATTACATATTTTCAAAAATAATTAAAAAAAACACTGATTAAAGGAAAAATGACAAAATAACCTTAACAAAATAATTAAGTCCTTTTTTGGAATTTACATTCCAAACAGCCATTTTTAAAAGAGCCTATCCAAACACTTAATGTAGCTTTAAAAATAAAAAATGTATATTTTCACATTTTTACCAAACGCTTATCTGTAGTTTTAAAAATGCACGTTTTAAAAATACTCGTTTTTTAAAACGCACCTTTATGAACAGCCTATCCGAACGACCCTAAATCTCACTTTGTCAGCCTAAGATCGCGTTTCAACTGTCAATGCTTGCATAATTTTTTAAGGAGTCACATGAAAAACCCAGATAAATAAATAATTAAGGAGTCCATCCATTCCATATTTCCATTATAAAATGCCCCATATTCAAGTTGTAATTGATATTTTATTTAAAAGGAACATTGACTCAAACACAACTACCCCTGGTTTCAAAAAAACACACTCACACTCACACAGTGACACAGCTATTAAAGTGAGACATTACTAGCAGCAATGACATACAGCTATACAAGGCTTTCTTTTTTTGAAAGGTACACAAGGCTTTCTTAAGAATTCAGGCACACAGAGGTCAATGGAGGAAGTTGGAAGCAGAGGCAGTGAAAGCCAGAATGGGTTTTCTTGGAAGGTGGCCTCACCAACATATCACCATGGTTCTACCAGCACTAATGGCGGTGGTTTGTCCTCAGAGCATGATGGTGGAACTGAGTCTCTCCTTGAAAAAACAGGTAAAGAAAGACCAAAAGTAGTTCTTTATTTTATTTTTCCTCACTCATGATTGAATAGAAGAAGCAGAACTCTAAAGCAAAAGCAACACTAATGGCTTGAGTAGCAAAATGGCAAAGCCATTAGATTCTTTTGAGTAATATGCACTTAAACGAAGTCCTGCTGTACCCAAGGTTGTAACTATCGCATGATATAATGTTATGTGCATAATTATATTGTCTAAACTCTGCATATCTATTTCTTTAATGCAAAATCAATTATGTCAATTGCACATAACTTTTTGGCTAAGTTCCATTATTAAAGAGTGATGAAAAGGTTTGAGTTCATAAGTGTTCAACTTACCTTGAATGTGAAAATATTTCTTTTGAGGATTGTTTTTGTTTGAAATCTCTTTTGAAGATTGTTTGGCCTATAAGACCTATAATACTTATATTCACTTGTCTCCTTCTCAAAGAAAAAAAGTCAAAAACATCTTAATGGTTGAAAATTGAAATGACTCTTTCTTATTACTCTCTTATTCTGCCTGTTCATTGTCTCTCTAACTCTCCTGCCCCATTTCCTGTCAAAGAATCTCTCTATTTCATTGTAAAGATTTTGTGGTTGATAAATCTAAGGATGAATATAGTGTGACACCATTATCATTCTTTATTTGATAGAATGAAATTCTAAATGACGTGGTATCATGTACACCATTAAATTCATGAAAATATATTCTGAACCATGAAATGCATCTATTTTATTTCAGGAAAAATAAAGAGGACCTTAATCTCCCTCTTAAAACAATTTCCCACTCAATTAACGAAAGAAATCAACCACACAAGCTTCCCACCACCAAATTCTCCAGTTTATTTTTCCATGAGATAGTTATAGATTGTAGTGGGCCTATGTGTGAGGTGATATGCTAATCTGAGAATGTTGTGAAAATTTTATGAATTTTTGTTGTGTCTGAGCCTTATTGCTAATAAAAAGCTTATGTACTGCGTGGTTTCAGGTGAATTTTCTAAGGGGTATTCTGGATTGAAAAATGGTGTTGATTTTTGGGATTCTAAGACAAGTCCTGGACATGTCACACTGGATGTCACACTCACAGCAGAAAATTCTGACATTCAAAATGGTGGCGAAATTAACCTTGAAGTTGAGGATAAGTGTAAGAATGAAGACACATATGTTGTTACTCCACCACTTTCCCAGAACTCACTTCAGAACCAAAATGCAAAGGATATTTCTATCAAAATAGAAAGTGAACTGAAAGAGACAGAACTGTATCTTGAAACACTATACAAGAAACCTGACAAACACGATTTCTACTGCCCTAATTGTAAAGTTTGCATCGACAAGGTCCTTATTCGTAGTGAAGAAGTGAAGTGCCCAACATGCTTCGAATTCCTCAAACCTATAGGTAATTTTCATTCTAACCTCATTGGAAAAACTTTATTTTCCTGCTACATGCTAGATGTAATCAACAACGTTTGGTTGTGTTGTGTTCACTCATGATGGTCATGTAATTCAGGGTTTCTAGGGTGTCTTATAAACATGGAGTGTGTCTAGCCAAAGGCTAAGACACTACTTTCTTATAAATTAAAAAATAATTGCCCTATTGTGTCACGATTTCCACTTCTCATGTATTTCATGAATGACTTTGGCATGCTATGACATTTTTTCCCTTTAATTCTTATATATAATACAGACAACAACTTTATTAACTATATTATCTCACTTTAACAGGCGAATGGATCTTTGGTGAGCAGAAATCTTCTAAACGAGGTATTACATATGCTCTGATATTTCAGAATGTTGGGAAATATTCTGTTTTCATAGGTTCAGGCAATTTCAACTTCTAATTTTCTGTGAAATTCTACCGACTTTTTTTGGGGGTAGGCGGGGGTGGGGGGGTGTGTGGAGAGGGTATCTCATGGGACCATCTTCTCACTCACACATGCTATGAGAGAAGGGTCTCATGAGACCATCTCATAAGATGCTTTTACATTTGGGTAGGGGGAAGGTGCCATTGGGCTATAAGCCTACTAACTATATATATGAAGACTGGTGATGTTTAAGAACTATAATGGTCCAAAATATCTAGAACACATCAAACTAATTCTATAGTTAAGCTGAGATTTGCGATGATTCTAGTAAATTGCTATATCTCATTCATGTTGTGCTCTCATTCTCAAATGGTATCTTCCATACATTATTATGCAGAAAATGATCCTGAGATTCCACACGATGACAAAAGGCCATATAATAGTGCAATCACAAGTTTAGGTGTTGTTACATCTGTAGCCAGTGCTGATGCTGCTACAAGTAAGTGCTTAGAATTTCCATTTTCCACTATAATAAACTTTAGCTTAAATGACTACTAGAGGTCTATTTTGTTTTGAAATCAAATCAAAAGTGATTTCCACTGTAATAAACTTTATCTTAAATAACACCCTCTCCCTCTATAAGAAAAGAACATAGGGTAAACTAGTCATGATGTTTAAGACCTATGACAGTCCAAAATATCTAGAACACATCAAACTAATTCTATCTTTAAGCTGAGACTTGCGATGGTTCTAGTAAATTGCTATATCTCATGCATGTTATGTTCTCATCATTAGCAATGGTTCTCAAATGGTATCTTCCATACATTATTATGCAGAAAATGATCGTGAGATTCCACACATTGACAAAAGTCAATATAATAATGCAGCACCACCATCAACTAGTGCAATCACAAGTTCAAGTGTTGTTCCATTTGCAGCCAGTGCTGATGCTGCTACAAGTAAGCGCTTAGCATTTCCACTATAATAAACTTTAGCTTAAATGACAACTACTAGTGCTCTATTTTATTTTGGAATCAAATCAAAAATGATTTCCACTATAATAAACTTTAGCTCAAATGACACCCTCTCCCTCTATAGGAAAAGAAAATAGGGTAAACTAGTCATGATGTTAAAGGCCTATAATGGTCCAAAATATCTAGAACACATCAAACTAATTCTATCGTTAAACTGAAATTTGTGATGATTCTTGTAAATTGCTATATCCAATGCATGTTTTGTTCTCATCATTAGCAAAAGTTCTCAAACAGTATCTTCCATACATCATTATGCAGAAAATGATCCTGAGATTCCATGCGACAACAAAAAGGCAAATAATAATGTGGCACCACCATCACCTGGTTCAATCACAAGTTTAAGTGCTGGGCCATCTGCAGCAAGTGCTGATGCTGCTTCAAGTAAGCTCATAGCATTTCCATTGTAATAAACTTTAGCTTAAATGACTAACTAGTGGTCTATTTTGTTTCGAAATCAAATCAAGATTGGTTTTTCTTCTATAATAATCATTGGCTTAAATGATACCCTCTCCCTCTATAAGAAAAGAACATAGGGTAAACTAGTCATGATGTTTAGGGCCTACAATGGTCCAAAAAATCTAGAACACAAAATATTTTCTTATCTTCAAATTGAAATTTCTGATGATCCTAGTAAATTGCTATATCTCAAGCATGTTTTGTTCTCATCATTAGCAACAGTTCTCAGATGGTATCTTCCTTAGATTCTTATGCAGAAAATGATCATAAGATTCCACCCAATAACAAAACGGAAAATAATAAAGTGCAAGTGCAACCAGCACCACTGCTACCTCCACCGTTGACATCGCCGCCACCACCACCTCCTGCTAGTGCAGTAAAGCGCGAAATCCTGAAAAGTATTGTATTCGGTGGTTTAACTGAGTCAATCACAAGTTTAGGCGTTGTGACATCTGCAGCCAGTGCTGATGCTACTACAAGTAAGTGCTTACAATTTTTATTTGTTTTACTTCTTTTATTGTGGTAAAAACAAATAACAAAAACAAAACAAGCAAACTCAGTATATGAAACAATTGCAACTACTTTCTGTCTGATTTTGGGACTTTTCCAGTATAGTGACTTGGTATATAGTTGATTATATCTGTCGTACTTTTGCCATGTAACTATCATATCAACTCATGTCTTTATTTAACAGAATTGGCCATCGTTTATAATTTATAATTAATTGAACCATTCTTCGCTTAAACACAAGCAAGATTAAGTTTATATTGACAAATGCAACAAAGACAATGTTATATTTTTCAAAGAAAATTAAATTCAATGCAACAATGTGTTTGGATTTAATTGGAGAACCTAAGGAACTCTACTTAAGTTTTACCCTTCTCTTCTTGGATTTTCCTGTCCTTAACAAAATATGTTTGTTGATTATTTATAATATTTAAAAAAAATTAAAACTAATAATAATAATAAAAGTTAGATCGGTACATAGTAGCTTATCTAATCCATATTGAGCCTAATACAAATCTTAACTTCTTGTTTCTGATTGAATCATCTACCCCAGCCTATCATTCATTTCTGGCAGTAAACTTTTCTATTTAGCATATGTTTGTTAGTTATTAACTATTTCCTAATTGCAGTGAACATTATAGCCTTGGCATTGGCAAACCTGGTTGGTGGACTTTTCGTCATTGGTCATAATGTGAGTTTTTCATTTGTGTATAATTTTTTGTCAAAACTTCCAATGCAAATCTCACAATTCATCAATTCATACACCTTCTTTCCATTTTTGTCCCCAGAAACTTCTTCAATTTGATCAATAAATAAAACAGTTGCATTAATACCTCTGATGATACATTATGAAATTCTCTAAATCTTGACATATATTGTCCTATTTGGTTAAGTTATGCAATTAAAAATCCTTAATTAGAGGTTTTTGTATATATTGTACAACACGTCTTAAATTTAGCTGATAATTTGAAATATGTTATGTGGTATGAAACTTGTTTCTTTAAGTATAGCTTTTAACCTTTATCTTGAACTAATACTATAAAATTACAGCTTAAGGAATTGAAGAATGATCCATCCAGAGTGTCCTCGAATGGAACAGAAGAAGAAGTGGATCGGTACCAAGAAGTATTGGGGCAGAAAAGGAATTTCATTCTTCATGCCTCAGTTGCCATATTATCCTTCCTTGTATTTGGCTTAGTGCCCCCTGTGGTCTATGGCTTCTCATTTTATGAGAGTGACAATAGGGACCTTAAGCTTGCAGCAGTTGCAGCAGCTTCTCTTTTATGCATCACACTACTTGCCATTGTGAAGGCTTACATCCAAAAGCCAACCGATTGGTACAACTATATCACAAATATATTGTACTACTTGGCAATTGGGCTTGGGGTCTCTGGCATTTCTTTCTTAGCTGGTTACTTGGTTAGGAAACTCATTGAGAAGCTCGGTTGGTTTGAGTCAAGTGTAGCTGCCACTCTGTCCCTTCCTGAGATGAATTTAGTGAAACCTGCTTGGGGATCCTACTGATTTCATGGGATCCAAACATGTTATTGATGCCACGTGGCTGCAAACATCATCGTTAGCAAATAAAAATTCTTTGTTCAACACTGAATATTCTATTTTATATTCTACTAATTACAATTTTTCACACTGAGATTTTGTTTTCTTATTAAAGTAACCAAAATGAAAAAAATAAATAAATAAATAAAAATAGACACATGGTTTTTACAATTAATGTAATATAAAGTGGAATACTGAAAGTGGGACAAAAAATTTTGTATATGAATTAACAATGTATTTTTTTTAATGATTTTTTTTTTTTTTTTTTGGTGGCTGTAATCAAGTATTATTATCATGGTGTTGTGAAGTATGATGCCAATCCTGAGCCACAATGGTGTCCTAATGATAGTACTGGCTATTGCTGTGAATTTTGAATAATATTCTATTGCAACAAGTTCGCTTTCTAAGAATCAAAGGTCACTTCTTCATTTTTAGAGGGACTGAGTGAGTGAGTTCATTGTTTATTTGGATCTATACGTTCATTAATGTGCTTTACACCTTTTTTATTTTTTATTATATCCTCCCATTTATCTTGTTCTTAAGCAATACTCACAAGTGAAATCAACACAAACTTCATGTACAGGTAATAAAGATCAACTAGAGCCTAACTGTCCCTGCATCATAAGTAACAAGGACTACAGGTTGGTAGAGGATTACATTCAAGAATTTTCTCAATAACCTTTTGGCCCAAAATTAAGGACCCCCTAATTCCTAGCATAATATGTGCTTCTGCTCTGTTTGATTACTAACAAGTTGAGAAAAGAGGAACCCGGATTTGCTAAACAGAACAATTAGAACTCTCATTCCAACCCTAGAATAATTATGAAATTCTATGCTTGAAAGTTTACTTTTGCCCAGTTCCTTCCCTTTTCATGACAGAGAACCAAGGCAAGATTGTGAATGAACCCAGAGAAGAAGAATAACAAAATAGTAAGAAAAATACAGAACATGTTTTCAAACATGTAACTTTCTCTAAAATTGACCTGTTCAAAGTTTAAGCACTTAACCATGTAAAATATATTATCTTCACAAGAGAAATAAAAAATTGGATATGTGCATTTTAATCTCTGCAAAGACCATGGTCAAGTCTTAAGGGATTGCTAGCCCCAAAAAAAAATCATAAGGGAGACCATAAAACTACTTTTTTTTTTAAACATTTCCAAGTGCAATACCTAAATAGCCAGCCAACAACAACAAAATGTGGGAAGGCAATCCTGTCAGAAGCCCATGGTTTTGGCCGTGTAGCTCTTGTAGGGCAGGCATATTGCCTAGTCCTACTTGTTCCCAATCATCTCCTCTATTCATCTTTATAGTACCTAGCAACTCCCTGAGTTATATCCGATACACCAGTTCCAAGTTACTTTGTAAACATGTATAGTATGCCCCCCATGTACAGTTGCTTGGAGAAGATTGTTCAAGCAGGTTTTGTTAAGATTTCTGAAGCACCCAGATATAAATATCACCAACCTGGAATTTTATGTCTATAAAACAAAAAAAAATGTAAAGAGTTACTAGTAACATGGCTGAATTTTCTTATTCACCTTGAATAGGTTTCTGCACATAGTCACAACAAATTAGTTACAGTATATACCGAAGTGCAAAATCAAATGGGCATTAATTAAAACACTAAAAACACTATAATTTTGTTGTTGACCTCTTTGTGGTATCACGCTTTTCAAGAATCAATTAAAACATCCATCTTGGGGAAGAATGAACAGCACTTTGCCGGGGTCTGCTGGGCTGCTCTGAGTTGTTCCGCTTCTTCATAATTGAGGATACAGTTGGGCTATAGTAGTCATTACTCCTTTGAGAAGTTGTCGCTTGTGAATACATCTTCCTTCCATGGATAAAGCTTCTCTGCTTTTCTAGTAATGTTCTCCGAGCCACCGAGTTCCTTTGGACAATCCCCGATCTATTGTAAATTACACAACTCTGGCTCCGTCCCACTTGCTGAAACTTTCCCTCTCTAGGACTTGTATAGTTTCGACTCTCAGCAGTTTCTGCAGAATACATAGTCTCTCCCTCACTGCTATACCCATGCTGCATCTCTGAAACTTCTATTGGAGATGAACTAGACTGGACCTCACTTTGCACCCCATTTACAGAAGCTGTTGAGGAAATCTCAGGATCTGCACCAGCACTAGTGACACCTTTATGCTTGATTTGGTCTTCTCTCAATGGGCTCTGTGGAGGAAGTTCCTTAACACAATTATCATTGAAGCTAAGTGGCAGTCGTTTGGCTGACTGTGTCACTACTGCTGCTTTGGAAATCCTTGGAGGGAAATTAATATCTAAAAGCTGGATTTGTACACTTTCTTTCTTCCTAACAGGAACTGAAGTTAACTTGGGTGATTCATATATTTCTGGAGTTGGAATTCCTTGCACATGGGTTGAATGCAAATCATTTGTCAGGGTTTCTCCTTCAGCATTGTTTGCTGGAGCAGAACAGGTTGGCCCAGTTTGATCCCAGGCTTTAGAGATTATATTGGATGAAGATGAGGTTCCATCATTATCATTTTCGGTTGACTTAAATACTTGACGCAGTGTGAATGAAGCACAAGAATGCTCACTCCTCTGGCCTGCAGACATTAATCGAATGATTGGCAACTTTGGTTTGTTAAGTTCATCAAGGCTGCCCTCCCAATGCTGGTTTAACCAATCACAGATGATGGGAATAGGAATACCAAATTGCAGAGGAAGATCCTTCTTCCACGACAATGAGGACGATGATGAAGTTGAGGAAGACTTGGTATTTGGCGATGTGGCTAGTTTCATAGGATCACAGATCATGAATGCAAGATTGCCTTGTACATCGAATCCAGCAGACCCAGGACTCCATATTACTCCTTCTGTTGACAATTTTATGAGATTGTCAGTGGCAATCACTACCTTTCCTTCACCAACTGTAAATTCCTTTTTCTCCGTGTAGCCTAAGAGGTAAACTACACTTCCCAGATCCAGATTTGGTTTAGAACAGGTTTTCAAGTAGTGAGGCTGCTGCCCCTGGGCATTTGAATCTCCATCCATGGCATCTAAACCCACAATTGTAAGATCTAAAACAGAACTTGTTACGAAAAACCTGAAACCAGTTAACGAACATGAGAAAATACATTGGAGAATTCCCAATAATACTAAGCCTAGCATAATCCATAACAAAATTCAGTAGAAAAGTCACCAAAATATTTTATATTTATCCAGTCATTACATTTGCCATACAAGAAGAGAACCAGACGTGCATGATCCATCACAATATGCAAGAGGCTTGCATCATTATGATAATGCTAATAATGCTTTTCCATTATGAATTAGTGATTTACCTTCCTGTGGTTGGGCTTTATTACACTTTACCTCCTTGACTTTTACAAAATTATGTTAAGCCTTCTTATAGTTTGGGTTTAATTGTTAAAATTTCCTTCTTCATTTTCCTCAACTGTCGTGGTGCCGTTGTGGAGTGTATTAAGTTATTATATTTTAGATGAACTATTTGAGGAAAAAGAACAAGAAAGATTGTGTAATAGGGTGTCAAATAAGGAGACCTAGTCTAGTGCAAATTTTTAAAGTTTTAGGACAAACTGTTATTGAGCCTATAGTGAGGTAAATTGTAATTCACCTAAAATTTTGTTCAAGAGATATTGGGAATGGGACACCACTCTGGGAGGCACACTCTGATATAGCTACTCATTGGGAAAACATCAACTATGATAACAGTTACTAAGTAAAAGCTAAACCAGGTGATCATAGTACAAAGAAATGTTAGAACCCCGGCCCAAAAGATATACATACAAAGACAATCCTCCAGAGTCCTGATTGAACAATGGGCCTTGTA
>JARYZH020003388.1:0-11138 GCA_030021035.2 Notholithocarpus densiflorus | reverse complement strand
ATAAAAGCAGGCCTTAGCTATTTGAAGCAGATTAGGAGTATTTTATTGTGAAACTTTATGTGAAGTAAAGCCATTATAACCATTAAATATGAAATTATGCTATTTAGGTTGGGGGTGAGTGAGATTATGCTCTCAATAGCGTTGAAGCACTACATATTCTTGTGAACACCATCATATATCCACACTATTTTTAAGGGGAGATTTTGGTGTCCATTTTGTATGTCCTAAAATTGCCTCATATATAACTTACAAGATCTTAAATTTTTCTTTTTTAAACAAGGGATAAAATAAGTCAAAATAATAATTTTTAAATCTTAAATTTTAGCCCTTTTTTCCCTCCATATACTTCTGAACATAATCACATTAAAAAAAAAAATTTGCAATTTTTTTCAATATAATTCAAAAAAAGGCTAAAGAGAAATATCAATATTGATTTAACTTTAGGTTCTCTTTGGTTGAGAGGGCAAAAAAGTAAAGGGATGAAAAATATTGGGAGAATAAAAAATGTTTTAATTTTCTACCTTATGTGTTTGTTAAAATGAGCGAAATGAAAAGAAGAAAAATAAATATAATTTTTTTTAGTTGAGAAGAAAAATGAAATAAAAAAGGTAGTTTATATGAATTTATTATTATGTCTTTATTATATAATATTTAATGAGTAATTTCACACATTTATTACAACTAATTTGTATGATTAAAGTGAAATATTAAAAATTAAAAAAAAATCTTAAATTGTAGATAATTTTTAGTAATCAATTTAAAAAGGGGGGGAGGGGGAACATATGTGTTGCCTTAGTGTATTCACAGCAGTGGAGTTAAAAATTTAGCTATTCGGCACCACAAAAAGTTACTTTATCTATTTTACCTACTCACATGCTGTAGCAGTGGATCTATTTTAGCTTTCAACACAATAAAATAATATATACATCACAATAAAATAATATATCTACTACAATAAAATAATATGTCCCACTAACCAAAAAAAAATCACAAACCGATCAATGACACAATCCATAACCACTGCCAACCAAGAACAACCACCCACAACAACTAGCAAGCTAAGAACAACCGCCCACAACTACGGCCAAAAATCCAAATTAGCCAAAAAAGCACCACACAAATCACAAAAAAAAAAAAAAAAAAAAAAAACTCAAGCTAACTTGGCCAAATTGAAGTGATTTTGACTACTAAACCATAAAACAAAAAATAAACCCAGAAAACCCAATTGGCAATTTGGCACAGCTAGCTAGTGGAAACAACGCCGGAACTTAATTGTATCACATAGCAACCACCGTGCCAAATTGCATCAACCACCGCAACACCGGTGACTTCTCCAGCTCCAAAAACCTCGACACCACCGCGTCGGGGAATCTCCCGGCCTCGATCTCCGCTGCCAAGTCCTTCGACAAATTCTTCAACGACCTCCCAGCCTCCTCCAGCACCATCAAAGCCTCTTGTCTGTTCTTGTCCTCCGCCGACGACCCCTCATCGCCTCCTCCTCCTCCGCTACCACCTCCGTCGCTGTTTCCATTGTTGTTGTTGTTGTCATCTCTGCCAGGGAATGATATAGCGTCGTTTGCGGTGGAGAAAGCGGTGAGGAAGTGGCGGTGGGGTTGTTATTGTGGTGGTGGAGAGAGAGCGAAGTGGGTGAGAAAGAGAGACGGAGGTGGAGGGAAGTGGGTGGTGGTGATGAGGAAGAGAGGAACGGACGGTGAGGATTGGGTTTGGAGAGAGAAGTGTTAGATGATAAGGGAGTGACGAACGTATATTATTTTAACCGGGCATGGAATAAAAAATTATTTTTTATTTTTAGCTCTAAGCTATGGTGCACATTTATCTTTAAATGATAAATGTGCACTGTAGCAATGAAGTTAAAAAAAAGAAGTGGAGATAGATGTGCACTGTAGCAATGAAGTTAAAAAAAAAAAAGTTTAGCTCTACTGCTGTATGGGTTTTTTTTATGTGTTTTGATGGAGTTAAAATAACTATAACTTTTTAGCTCCCCTATAAGTGCTCTGTGACTTGGTGGGACTATAATAAATGTTATAATAAGGATAAAATGACCTTTTGGTTGTAAGCCTAGTTTTACTTGAGTCTTTTGGCTAAAAATTGTAAAAAATAAAGTTTATTGGTGTTATAGATACTGTTCAAAGTTATTTGGCAAAATGAGGAGGGAGGCTGAATTTCGGCAACGGTGTTATCGAAATTGCAAGAAAAAGTAGAATGTGTCAGGGGAGAGAGAAAATTGAATTTCGGTAATGAGATTACCGAAATTCTTGTCCTGCCCGTGCCCGAAATGGAAACCAATTGTGGCAATGGCATTGCCGAAAATGGGAGGAAAAAAAAAAAGAATTGTGGCAACCAAGTTGCTGAAAATGGAGGGAAAAAAAAATGCTACGTCCACAATATTTTTCACAACAAATTACAGGTGGTTAATTGTTATTGGTTCAAATTTGAGCCTAACACTAAGATTACTTTTTTGCCCCAATAATAACAATCAGTAACAACCTGCCACTTAGGATTTATTGTAAAAATATTGTGAAAATGCTGTGGACGTATCATTTCTTAAAAAAAATTATGGTGCTGAAAGAGAAGGAAAAAAAAAAAAAAAAAAAGTAAAAGTAAAAGTGGCAATGGCATTGCCGAAATAGAGGGAAAAATTTTTCCCTCTATTTTGGCAATGCCATTGCCACTTTTACTTTTACTTTTTTTTTTTTTTCTTCAGCACCACAATTTTTTTTTAAAATGATACGTCCACAACATTTTTACAACAAATTCTAAGTGACAGGTTGTTACTGATTGTTATTATTGGGGCAAAAAAATAATCTTAGTGTTAAGTTCAAATTTGAACCAATAACAATTAATCACCTGTAATTTGTTGTGAAAAATGTTGTGGACGTAGCATTTTTTTTCCCCTCCATTTTCAGCAACTTGGTTGCCACAAATTTTTTTTTTTTTTTCCCATTTTCGGCAATGCCATTGCCACAATTGGTTTCCATTTCGGGCACGGGCATGACAAGAATTTCGGTAATCTCATTACCGAAATTCAATTTTCTCTCTCTCTTGACACATTCTACTTTTTCTTGCAATTTCGGCAACACCGTTGCCGAAATTTAGTCTCTCTCCTCATTTTGCCAAATAACTTTGAACAGTACCTATAACACCAATAAACTCTATTTTTTACAATTTTTAGCCAAAAGACTCAGTTTTACTCTCTCTCTTTTCTTTACCGTATTTAGGGAGAATTATTTTTGTGGGCCTGGTAAAATACCCAGGTTGTCCCATTTTCCATGAACATGAATTTCTCTACACTCTGTTTTTCCCGCAAATGTCCTTGGTCTTACTTTCATCCGTGTCAGTGACGTGGGACAAAGCTTGTCAATGTCAGAAGCAGAGTGCAGATGCGGAGAAATTATTATTTACGTCTGGAGTGGAGGACAGCTGAAAGGTTCCTTTTTAACCACTGAAATGATGTTATTTATGATAATGTATGTGTGAGTTTCTTAATCAGCATAAGAAATAAAAAATAAAAATTATTATATGATGTCACATTTGTTTAAATAACAACATTTTTTCATGTGCTCCGTGTAACTATGTAAGTAAAATTAAATCATAATATTGTGCATCTCTAAAATTATTGTGAATCTTTTTTTTTCAACAAAGTACTTTGTAGGCATTATATAAAATATACAATATACATAACATCAATTATAAAAATAAATAAGATCATTTGTTAAATTATCGATTGTTCCAAAAGTTTAAATTATTAGAAAATAATAAATTTATTCATTTAATCTAATATAGTATGGCTTTTAGGTGGTTGGGGATTTTAAGTCATTGCTCCATTCCATTAAAAAAAGTATAGCTAAAAGGACTAACAAAAATATGAACTTTAAATCTCTCTCTTTGACAATTCCATAACAAATAACCCTAATACAAAGTGTTAAGGACATATTTTATAAAATTGGCTAATCCTTTGACAAAATGCATTTTACTTGTAATTGGATAGATATATGATGAGTTTAGTACTTCAAGAAACAAGAGTTTAAGTCAAGTGTTAAAGCCATGAAGATCTGACCAAGAAACAAGTGAAGAAATAGCTGTTCACTAAAACTCGACAAAAATCTCGACAAAATCCTTTCTATCGAGATTTAATGTTGAAACTCGACACAAGCTATTTCTGTCAAGACTTACGAAATCAGAATTTCTAAATATGATTTTCGGCCCAAGCTAAGGTGTATGTGTTGGGTTTCTCTTCTCACAATACTAGACATATATAAGGCTTATTTTAAAGGCCATCGCACATGCAGAAAGTGCCTTAGTTCATTATTCTCTCTAAAGAAGCTACTGCGTCTTTACGCCAAGGGTTTTGTGACCAATGAGCTTCCTGATCTTCATTGTTGATGAACTGAACAACTTTGCAGCCAACAACCTCTTCAAATTGCTAGAGTTAGTCACATACTAGGATTCGTGCATCATTAGTTAGTCACGTACTGTGATTCGTGCATTGAACGAGAAGATTGCCATTATAATACAAGTCCAATTGGGTATTGGGGTAAGAGTTCAACTGTAGGTTGATATTTTAGGATAGGCCAAAGGATTTGGTAAGATTCCTTATACTTGTAACCGCTTGTGATTGATAATAGTGAATTCTTGGGAGTGGTGACGTCAAAATCACTCGGTGGGATTTTGCCTCGGTGGTTTTCCCCATTCGTAAACAAATCACCTATGTCAAATTTATTTTCCACTACACTTAGTTTAGTTGGTGATTTGTTTGTGCTACCACGCCATTGCATGTAATTTGACTAATTAATTAACTTGGGTAATTAATTAATTTGTAAGGAGTCAATTCATTTTAACCCAACACAAAGTATAGACTTAAATGTGAGTTACTTAAAACTTGTCTCTTGAAACATTCTTATAAGATGAATCAAACCCAACAGACGAAGACAAATTAAAAGCATCAAACAAATACGATGCGATCAAGTAGATGTTGTATGATCTATATAAATACAACTTAATCAAACAAATGACAACCATTTTAAAAATGACTATAATGATCAAACACAAACAATGTAATTGATTATTTAAAATTAGTTATTCAATTTACTCTTTTTCCTACTTTTTGTAATTGGTTGGTGTGGATTTTTGGTTTATATTATTTTAATGGATTATTTATATTAGTCTAATGAATTTTCGGTTAAAATAGGAGATGAAATAAAGTAGGGGTGGCAATGTTCATGTGTCAGATTTATGTCGTGTCACTCATGAGTATTCGACTATATGGTCGACACAAATCTGACACGTTAATTAAACGAGTCAAGATTATGCAGCCCTAATACAATCTGTTTATTAAAAAGGTTAGTCTTGTCAACCCATTTATTTGATTTTATAAAAGCGAAAAAAAAAAAAACAAAAACAAGCCCAAAAAAAAAATAGTATTAACCAAATTTATTTGAACTATGAAAAATTAAATTAATAGATTTTTTTTTTAATATAAAATTCAGAACTAACGAGTAACTGTATTAGAAAAAATTATTCTAAACTGAAGGATATCTCAATATCACAAATAATCAATCACAATATGTCGAAGAAAATAAACCACAACAACTAATAAGTTTATATATTTAAGGTTTTAAAGGGTATATTGGTAAAATGACATTTAGAGTGTGTTTGGCATGCGCTCAGCTTTTAACTTTTAGTATTTTTTAGTTTTTATGTGCAGTTTTTTAAAACCTCATTTTTTTTTTTACATTTTCTCACATTTTCAAATTCTTTTCAAGATACAAGCATACTTTGCACACTTTCAACAAAAAATTTTCAATTTCAGCTAAATAAATTGTTCCTAAACGAACTATTAATTAAATAAGTTAAATAGATTCCGTGAGTTAGATACAAACACAACATATTTATTAATGGGTCAATTGTGTCAATTTAAATTTGAAACAAACTCGTTAAACATTAACCCATATTCTACTATTACTATGGATTAATGGGTTGTGTCGAAGTTTGCAACTATTTATTATGAAATTCGCATATAAATGCCCTTCACTTCAACCCTTTTTTATAGTGGAAACCGGGTAATAAATGGTTTGGTGAAAATTTTAACAAATGCAGACACTTCCCGCGTTTTCAAAAAGGGGCAAACCGACAAACCACAATTTGATTAATTTCTTTTTATATGCTTTTTTTTAATGAATATTTTTAAATGCTTTTTGACGAGCTAGAAAAATTGTTTTTATATATTGATTTTTATTAGTCTTTGTGAACAGTTTTTTTTTTTTTTTTTTGCTGAATAGTCTTTGTGAACAGCTTTGGTTCATCTTCTTCGAGTTCACTAATTTGAGGGAGAGAAAGAGAAAAGAAGTGGGGGACAAAGCTTGTCAATGTCAGGAGCAGACTGCAAACAATCCGTATTGGATTCACATCCAGTGCAATACCTAGGGTATTGCACGGTGTGCAATACCTCAAATCCCAGCCATCCATCTAATCCAATGACTCCTTATTTTGACACCTCACTAGGACACGCTGGCAATCCGTGTGCTCACTCAAGATTTCATTTCAGCTTCCCATTTTTGAATTTCACTAAAACTCTCTCTCCTCTCTCTCAATACCTCTAAGCTCTATCCATCACTCTCCCTAACGCTCCACTCTCTCAATCCCGACTGCGCCTCCACCACTCTCTCAACATCCACGCTTGATCTCTGCCTCTCCCTCAACCCCGTCGTCACCGTTTCCCGCATACCCAACTCAGACCCATAAGCAAAAACAAAGAAACAACGGTGGCTCACCATCAGAGATCCCGACCCATAAACACGCGCACCCTTTTTAGACCCAGATCAAAGAGAGTAAGGGTTGGGGTTTGGAGAGAATTGGGTGTTTAAGTGAGAATTTGATGCTTTTCAGACCCAGATTAGAGAAAGTAAGGGTTAGGATTTGGAGAGAATCGGGCAAGAGAAAAGTTGATGCTTTTTCAGGTTTGATCTATGGAGGGATATGAGATTGAGAGAGAAAGAAAGAGAGTTTGGTCGAAGGAGAAAAGAAGCCACCATTGGAGGTGGAGGTTGTGATGAGCCAGCCTTGCCGATTTGGGCTTGTCTCAGGCGCGCATTTCTCGTCAATACTTTGGCTCTGGTATTTTCATTTCTCTTTCAATTTTATTTGTGAGAGTTTTCGAATTTTCGATTTTGAGTGACTTATTTACGGTTTTGCCATTTAGGTGAGGGGCTTAGAAGCACAGGGCGTGCCGTCAAAACAAGCAGAGGCAATCACAGCTGCACTGACGGAAGTGTTGAACGACAGTTTGGAGAATGTCGCTCATTCCTTTGTCTCGAAAGCTGAAATGCAGAGGGTAATTGCTAATACATGTGTAATTCATTCGCGTTTAGTGTAGATTAGAACTGTACATCTTCCAAAAATAGTGATTGTGGCTACTCAACTTAAGGACTCTGGAGGAATTTAGTGTAGATATTACATAGCTTTATTATGCTTGATGAAAATTGCCATGGATATTGAAAATATTCAAAGGTCAAACTCTTTTTCTCATTGGGGCTGAACTTAATTCTGTTTTCTCTTTTTTGGGTTTTTAGCTTAGGAATTGAAATCAAGTCTTATATTGCTTGCATTTTTGTCAATTGTTTAAAAATGCTTGAATCCTTGTAATTTGTATTCAATTGGCTTATTATTAGGTTCCTAATGATGAAAGTTTGAACCTTTATGAGCTATTTAACCAAAGCATGAATGTTCAATACACTGAAAGGCTTTCACAGAAAATTTTTGACAGCACATATTTTCATTTGGAGTTAAGTACATAAAATTGAATTTAAAGACTTCTTGTAGATGTGTTCTTAAAAAGGCATGCTTTTATTGTGTTGAATGATTCATATCAAGTGTCGCTCCTTAGATATAGAAGAAACTAAATGGGTAGCAAATTCTTAATTATACAAAATTTACTTTTTCAGATTTTCAATTTTCTTGGCATCCCCAGAAACTGCTACAGATGCAGATCATTAGCCATGAAGTTTGTTAGTTATAATTTCTATAATGAAATTGGTTCTTTAATCTTAGTCTTTTTGGATTTAAATTGGTTCTATAATGGCTGAATATGCTGTGATTGAATTTTTGTTTGATGGTGAGCCTGTGTGTGTCCTTGGTGTAATGGTTATAGCTTTTGTTTGGATTTGAAACCAATGAATGGTAGTTGGATGGGCTTTGCATGTATTAGTGTAAAAAAGTTGCAATGGGTGAGTGTATTAATCTTCTTTATGTTTTTTCCCTTTGCTTTGATTTTTTTTATTGCCTTGCTTCTGGTGGTTGTTGTTGTTACCTCTTGAGCAATTTTAGGAGTTTTTTTTTTCTTTGACTTAAACTGGAAATTCTATTGCTTGGTCATGAGCTATTCCAAAATTTGGTGATTTTATTATTGACTGTAATGATTGTAACCAAAAAAAAAAAAAATAGAAATAAAAATTCTATGGTTATTGTACTAATTGAAATTTGTTTTTTAACACTGCAGGATGACATAGAAGCCAAGCGGCCCAAGCCCCTACCATGAAGCCTACTCAACCTACTGTGAAGCTGGCTTTGTTCATGAGACCTCTACTTGTCTCCCTTTTAGAGATATTAGTTTTGCTTTTTGTTTATTCATGTGGCTTTAGCATTGTAGTTGTTTGCCAAGTTATTTAATTATTGATTTGATTGTATTTAGAGCATGATACAGAGATTGTTCTTCCAATTCCATCGTTATTAATGAATGTGTTTTAATAGGGCCTTCAGTAGAGCATCTTCATCCTTTTTCCATCATAGATACAAAATTTGTTTGAACAGTGCATTCGGTTGATGAGTAAACTAATGATATTTCTCTCTCTTATACAACCACCAGCCCGATTTTGGTATTATGTTCAGTTTTCTCTAACTTTTAGTTATAGGTTTATTGCGAGAAACTGAATATTCTTATAATCCCTCAATCTTGGTACATATTAAAATTATTAAGAGGGCTTGAATTATAATTGGGAAAGAAGCACCAAGCACCTTGATTTAGATCAGTCTAAAGAAATTTTCTCTTGGGGGCTGTCGTCGCAATGTAAATTTATTATGTGCCTTGGTGTAAGAAATATAGCGAGCTGGTAATAGGTTACCTTCCAAGCATCATCTTGAGTTTAGTTCTGTATGGTGTTCCCCATATAAATGATGTTATTTTCGTCAATAGAGAAATCTATTTCCCGCAATGAGAGGAAGGAGAAAGCGTTCTATAATGTTTTTCTTTTCAACATCTGGAATGTGTTTCTTGTCAATGTTATTGCTGGTACCATTATAAGCCAAATGAAATGAATGTTAAAACTAGCGTGAAAGACATAGCCACTGAACTTGTCCAAGTAAGAGCATTCCACTGAGTAAGAGCATATAAAAGAAATTGGTTATCTGTCTCCTAAACAAGTTCTCTTCAAGGAGCTTCTAGAATCAAGCACGTATATGTGATGAAGCATAAAAATATTAATTACTTGCATTTAAAAAATGAACAAGATTTGGTACATGACATTGCATTTAAAAATATTAATCACTTGCATATATAATTAATGTTCAACTAGAAGTTACTCAAACATGCACTTGTACAATCTAATATATTTAATATGTTTGACTAACTTCTTTAGTTACAAAAAATTATCAAAAAAATTTGCTACATGTGCAATTAGTTGTCTAAATAGTCAAATTTGCTGTCCAAGAAACTGTCCAAGGCAAAGTTGTCCAAAAATGCTATCCATTGTGCAATATACTATCAAACAAATTGTCCAAAAAATGTTATCCACCATACTGCAAAATCAATATTAGCCTGAAAATATGTCAAAAAAATCAAGTTACATTTTAAACTTAAACAAACATGAGAAAATTTCACTATAATTAAACTTACCATTTATTAGTTTTTTACATACCAAAAAAGTGCTGTGTTTGCAAGCAAGCATTTTTATTTTCAACACATGGAGTTGGTCCATAATTGAACCTAACTTCATTTCCCTGTGTATATACATAAACAAATAAGTTTATTCATTTAGTGAGTAGAGAGGATATAAACACATGGATTTATTTTTTACTTGACCAATATTCATTTGGTGAGTAAGAATTAAAACTAAATATTTAAAATTTGAGGGACCAAAACCAAACTTGCCTCAACCAAAAATATAATAAGTCACTCACCAAATTGTTACAGGTGGAACTCACACAAAAGGCCAGTCAGGAATGACCTTATAATAAAGTCACTCACCACAGGCCAAGCCAAAACCCAAATCACCCATTGCCAGGTATGCATAGCCAAGAGACGATCAATAGCCAGCCACACCCAAATCATCCGTCACTATCAACCATCAAAGAGCCAACCCAAATCACTAGTCAACAAGACAACACACAGCCAAGCCATAACAATATCCCAACCTATCAACTACCTGACTGGCAGCCAAGACCTACTTAAATCTTACGCATAAAGCCACTTCAACAGAAACTTCATAATACAAATCAATCAGAAAAACAGACTTCAAATCCACCAATTCAAAAGTTTCTAGATAGTCACTTAAAACATGAATATACATCACACAAATCTAACAAGTTCATGAAAAAAAAAAGAAAAAAAAAAGAAAGAAAGGAAGATTGGCAGAGCTCAACTGAGGGAAGATAGTCACTTAAAGCAACCTTTACATTTTACCTGACAAACAGCTGCATCATTTGATACTTGAGACAATGATGGAGTTAATTGAGACAACGATGGAGTTAATGGTGCCTATGTAATCACAATGATTATAAGAGAAATAATTTACGAAATCATCTAATTATAAGAGAACCAAAGGATAGAAACTTATATAGGACAAGGAAACAATGAAAAAAACATTGACAATTCACAAGTGATACTTCAAATTAGAATGTAAAAGACATCAGTAAAGTTATTGAGGACGATTTGTATTCATTGATCTTTGAGAGAGAATAAAGTCATAAATGATAAGATTTTGATTTATTTTGATAAGACCTCTACTGGTGGGACAAACAGAATTACTAAAATCGTCTAAAGATCATAAAAGACTTAAAGGGGGTCATTTCAAGGCTAATTGGAAGCAAAGCAATTCTGGTATTAAGGGTTCAATGTAGCTATTGAG
>JARYZH020003387.1:0-11140 GCA_030021035.2 Notholithocarpus densiflorus | reverse complement strand
CACCAATGCCCCTACACTACACATTTGGTTTATTGAGTCCCTTTATCGTTTGTTTTTTTTTTTTTTTTTTCAAGTTTTGAACAGTTGCTACGGTGCCAATTTGGTTTGTTCAATTGGGACTGTAGCTATAGTACTTTGGTTTCAACCTCTGCACTGTTGCTGCTTTCTTTTCTTTTCTTTTTTTTTTTCTCTGCTTTTTTTTTTTTCGGCGTAATATCATCCTGTCCACTCTTTTTTTTTTTTAATATAAATATATATTTATATATATATATATATTTATATATATATAAAGCTATTAGTTAACATAATAAATTGTCACAATATTTTTGCAATTGTTGATATGTTAATTCCTTATAGGTTAAAACAAAATATCATATGAGAATCATCCACAACTAAAACTAAAAGTATTATGAAAAAAGAAGTGCTACATCTACAACATTTTTTGCAACACTTTCGCAACATTATTCATTAGGCTTTTTTTTTGGGTTGCCGAAACCTCATCTATTTGCTCAGGTTTCTGCCCAATCCGCATCAAATTGTTGTGGTTTTCTATGAGTTTTTTTTATTGGTGAGTTTTATTGTGGTTTGCTTTGGGTTGTGGCGGTGGTACTAGTTTGTGAGTTTCTTTGAGATTTATAATTTTGAGTGTGAATACAGTTTAAATTATTTAATTGTTTTAATAGGTGCTATATTAAAATAACATATGTAATGTATGGTGTATCATTAAATGATGTGCTAAAATAGCAAAAATGAATTTTTTGTGTGCTAAAAAATGATTTATTTTTAGACTTGACGCTAATGCTTTTACAATTTATTGATTTGTTCCATTGTGAGTGATCAACTAAAAATAGTGGATTCTTGTAAACAATAGTGGGTTGAAAGTGTCCACCACTTACAATTGTACATATCTATTGTTATGAAATCAAGTGTGTGATTGAGTGTATTCCTAGAATTATTTGTTGACACAACTCTTGTACCACGACCTTTTTCATTACCTTGGTATGGTTGATTCTCTAAATAATGGAGAAAAAGTGAGCAATTCATATGAAAATGACAAACAAACAACCAGTCATAATTTGGCACGTTTGAATTGTAGTAACAGTTTGGGTTCTAGAAGAACTCTTGTGAAATATATCTTCATTAGAAAGTAAAATTAACAAATACACAAATAAAATGTACATAATTTTCCTCTTCTTTTATAATTTGAAGTTATCCATATTATTCTCACAATTATTTTTTATTTTAAAAATCAATGTAATGAAAGTGCTCTTAAAAACACTAACTTGGATAGGATTCTTCTTTAAAAATCAAGGAAATGAAAGTGCCAAAATTTGTCATTTTCAATACAAAATGCAGGCGAAAATGGGTAACTAGCAATAAAAAACCAACTATATAGTTAATAGGCTCAGTTTGGAAACTATATCATTTATTAACAACTCGAGCCTCAAAGGCTCGATTTTGGGCCTGTAAATCGAGCCTTTGAGGCTCGGTTTCTGTGATATGATTTGGCGTTTCTATGACAACAGCATGGCGAAATTCCACGTGGAACTCGAGTTTCACGTAGACGCCACGTGGCCTTTAAAACTCGAGTCTCTGAGACTCGATTTACTAAAAGTGAAACTGAGTCTCAGATACTCGATTTTTAAATGTTGTCACTGCACCCGTCTGGCCTGGTCTGTCACTTGGTCATGTCGGTTTTGTCTTGTCTGGGCTGTACTCAGATTGGTCATGTCCGTTTTGTCTTGTCTGGGCTGTACTCAGAATATTTTGACTATCTCACACAACTCTCACACCTCACACAACTCTCTCATTAGAGAATATTTTGACCATCTCACACAACTCTCACACCTCACACAACTCTCATATCACAGAACCTCTCTCAACAACTCTCATATCATAGAACCTCTCTCACAGAACCTCTCTCAACAACTCTCACAGAACCTCATAAACTCTCGTACATATTCAGCAGCAAAACATTGCTCCTCTCACTCCCCCTCTCACTCTCATACAATCTCAACAGTACATTTGCACATCCTCATGTCAGGTAAGGGTCTCCTCACTCTCTAGTTGGTTGTTTAGTGTATATAGCTGCTTTAGAAAGTGTTGCTTGTATTGAATTTGTCATGCCATTTCCTGATAAAATATTTGTTTGTATTAAATATTTATATTTGTTTCCTGATAAGATATTTGTTTGTATTAAATATTTATATTTGTTTCCTTATAAAAAATATGTATATATATTATATATTTATACAACTATATATTTAAATATTTATATAAATATATATATTTATATAAATATATATTTATATTTATATATATATTTTGACGTGAACCTATAAATCAGCTTTCATTTCCAAAAACCGCGGGCCCAAAATCTCAATCAAATGTCAATCCCTCTGAGCCAAAAAGGAAACAAAATATTTGCTTGGCAATTTCCCTTTTTTGTATTTGTGTATCAGTACCTGTCACAAACGATTCTCTTCTTCCACCAAAAATCTTAGTTATTACTGTATCAGTGTCATGTCATCCATGCTTATGTTTAATTATGGGTAAATTGTAAATTACACTCCTAAAATTTAAGGTGTTTAGATTTTACACCCTAAAATTTTAGAATTTGAATTTTACCCCTGAAGTTTGGAGTGTTTGGATTTTACACCCACAAATTTGTCTTTAGTTTTTTTATTTGTTTGAGTACGAAATTATAATGATTGAGTGTGTTTGTATGTGATGTGGGGTAAGTATATGCAATTGTTACACTTTTAGAAGTTGTAATTTTTGTACTTTGAGTAGATAGAAAAGGTTTTGTAATTGATGTTAAATGAAAGAGATAAAATATGTCACTAACATAAATTTACTTGGCTCTCTAATAGGTTCACAATTTTTGAAGAATATTGATATAAATGTATACTTTGGTGGACCCCTTGACAATCCTGAAGGGATTGACGGATTCCCATTTAGAGGGGAGGGTATCGAATGCTACTACATGATGTTACGTCGTAAGTTGAAGACGTTGAATGATTTGAAGAGGAAAATAATAGAGGAATTGAAATTGAACCCTGCTTGGTATGACATCAAGATTATTTATCGTTACCCACAAGAAGTCCTTCATGAACGGATAAATTACGGGTATATGGCGATCAAAGAAGATAAACATGTAAAGATGATGTTTAATAGGATCCAGAAAATGCCCCAAGTAAATGCTGCTGAGTTGTATGTAAGTTTGGAGGCGGTTGCAGACAACACTACTGAGGTGGTGCAACAAACAACTACAGCTTTACAATTTACAGCCCTAGATGATGGATGCACTACAATGAGAGGGTATACAATGGGAGGTTATATGCTCCCATCTCAAGATTATGTTGCCAATACTGGTGAAACTCTCTATCCTCAAGAGACACATTTAGAGGAGGAAGACGAAGACAAAGACGAAGATCATGCTGCGAATGATGGTGAAAATATTGATGATGTGGATCAGTACGAAGAGAGGATTGAGCAAGGCGACTTTGAGAACGATGTGGATGACCATGAAGTCGTTCCCAATTTTGAAGAGGAAAATATGGAGTACCATGATGAAGGTGATGCAGATGATGATATTGGTGTCCAGCATGATACAAATACGACCACTGGCTACAGACCTCCTGCCGACTCATTCTACGCAAATTCTTGGGAAGATATGGTTGATCCTTCACGTCTTCAGATACCATTTGTTTCTACTTGGGAAGATGGGATGCATTTTTGTAAAGGGTTGACTTTTGCAAATAAAGAGGCGGTGAAGCGTGCATTGATAATATACGCAGCAAATGATAATAGAAATTTTATAATCCGAAGGTCGACCAAAACTCAATTGTGTGCCGCATGCGTTGACGACAACTGCAAGTGGTACGTTGGGGCATACATGAAGGCTAAATTCAATGGTTTGTGGATGGTCACGTCTTACGTGGGTCCACACAGTTGTATACCCTTTGGCCTACGAAGAGACGGTAAAATGATGGATTCTAATTTTGTTGCATCAAAAATTGTGGGAAAATTGCGACAAAATCACACTGCTCGTATTGATGAGCTCTGGGAGATCATATGTACTAAGTATAATCATGAGCTTTCTTACTATAAAGTATGGGACGCAAAACAAAAGGCAATTGCTAAGATATTTGGGGATTGGGAGGAGTCTTACCAAAGGTTACGAAAGTTGTTGTTGGCATACTTGGATCAGGACACAGGTACCCAGTATAGCTATCACACCATACCTAGGCCATACGATGGTACTACCTTACTGCGCTATGTATATTGAGCATTCGTTCCATGCATTGCTGCTTTCCAATATTGTAGGCCAGTGATTAGTATTGATGGGACTCATCTATATGGTAAATACAAAGGGGTATTGGTGATTGCAATGGCAACCGATGCTAACCAAAAGGTTTTACCTCTCGCCTTTGCTGTTGTGGACAAGGAGTCAGGGGCTAGTTGGGGGTGGTTTTTAGAGTGTCTCAGGACTTCGATAGAGCATGTCATACCAAATGGTGGCATTTGCATTATTTCTGACCGACATAAAGGTATCAAATGCGCCATTCGAGAGTGGCCTAGAGGTCCGGATGGAACAGAACGGGTATTTCACTGATATTGCCTTCGACATGTTGCTAGCAACTTCAACAGACATTTTGATAATCCGACTCTAAAGGCATTCGCCTTGAAAGCTGAATATACGACTCATGAAGCTAAATTTGAGTCCATAATGCAAACCATTAAGGAGGCCGAGATTAATTTATTGAGGGGTGTAGACCCTACTGATCGCCGGATTGCACGTTATATGCCATACACATATCTAATGAGTGAGGATCTAGAAAAATGGACCCAGTCACATGATGGTGGAAGACGTTACGGGGCAATGACAACCAATATCTCTGAGTGCTTTAATGGGGTACTTAAAGGTGCCCGCGGTTTGCCCATTGCTGCAATGGTTGAGTTCACTTGGTGTAAACTTGTTGCATATTTCCACGATCGACATAAACAAATTACTTCTGATCTTTCTCGAGGTAAGGTGTGGAGTGATTATGCAATGGAGATCTATAACAAAAATGAGCAGAAAATTGTAGGACACACTCTAAGAAATTTTAATCATGAAGAGGGTGTATATCAAGTGGTTACCCCGTACAACGACCATAGAGGTGGAGGGGGAAACCACAGTCATGAAGTGTGCGTATTTGCTAGAACATGTGGTTGTGGAAAGTGGCAAAACTTGAAGATCCCTTGTTCACATGCAATTAAAGTTCTTCAAGGTCTGCACCTTGATGTGACCAGCTATATTGACCCATGTTATAGTTTGAACAACGCCATTCACACATATTCACATCATTTTGTGGTGCCAAAGTCAGAGTCATTGTGGAGGGACGTTCGCGGACCACGGTGGGTGCCTGACCCACAGCTGTTGCGAGCCAAAGGTCGTCCTGTGAAGTCAAGAATAAGGAATGAAATGGATGGGGTACGGCGAGAACGGGGAAGCCGGAGGGAAGATTCGGACTTGAGGGAGATTCAACCGAGGCAGCAATGCGGAGTGTGTCATCAAGAAGGGCATAACCGCAGAAGCTATCCCAATTCCCGTGGGGCTTCGACAAGTGGTAGTGCTAGAAACTAGGCAAGTGCCCTCACTGTTTTTATATAATATACTCAGAATTTCATTTGGTTTTTGTTCTTCGCATTTTGGAAACTAATGACCGTATTTTAATGTTTGTCAGGCGAGCGGAGACTCGATTTTGCTAAGTGACATTGTACGTGGGACTTGTGGTTATATTCTGTATGGAGAAGTGCTAGGCGACTATGTAGAGTATGTTGTATCAGTATGGACAAGTGCTAGGTGACTATGTCGTATGTTATATCAGTATGGACAAGTGCTACTGCCGTCTTGTAGACTATGTTGTATTGACTTAGTTGTTATTTTGTGGGTTGTTGAATGTTGTTGTAATTGAACTATTTGCTATCCATTGTACTCGTTACATTAGTTGCGTTGTGCAGCTTTTGCCTACTTTGGTAGTAGTAGCTACTACTTTCGCAAGTTCAACCACAGGGCCCTTCTTTGAAGCGATGATAGCTAGTATTGAATTTTTTTTGTGTGCTAAGAGGGCAACTATAATGCCCATGAATAGTAACTGTTTTAATCCGGTTGTTTGCATCTGATGCACTCTCCCTTTGACCACCACTATCATATATGCTTGTATAGTTGTTTACCGCTGCCCATGTGATGTGTTCTGGATCTAGTTTACTGCTGCAGGGGAAGGAAAACCAATAAGGTTTACTGCTGCAGGAGTAGCTGCCCAAAAAAAAAAAAAAAAAAATCCCAGTTGAAATCGAGTATTTGAGACTCGATTTCTATAGAAATCGAGTTTCAGAGACTCGATTTCTGTTTAAAGAAATCGAGTTTCAGTGTAAAGAAATTGAGTTTCAGAGATTAAAGAATCTTAAAAAATAAGATTAAAGAATCTTAAAAAATAAAATAAAAAGTTAGATGTGATGCAATCAGTGGAGCCACTAGAGAGAAATATATTGATATAAAATTTGCTGGTGGAGAAAAGAAAGTGAAATACTTAAGGAGGAAATCACGTGATATGTTCCTAGATTTGTCTTTCATACTAGGCCATGTGAGGTGGGTTGACATTGTTCATCATTAACACATTAAACACACACGGTTTGCAATTTATTTTTTTTGATGAGTTGGATCTCAGATTTGCATTGTCAGTCCTTGTGGTCTGTTAGTGTTTCGATAAATTCATGTAATTTGTGTGATTAATCGTATGGTCCCCGGTTGTATACTCCCTGTATACTTGGGCGACTCTCTTTTTTGAGGGCAATAAAAATTACATTACTTATCAACAAAAAAAAAAAAAAAAAATTGTTCAGTGGGTCACAATACTGCCTAGTCATTTACAGTAGGTCTTGACTGGTTGAAGTTTCTTGTTGGCTTTCCTAGCAAGTTTGCTTGCTTCCAAGTTTGCTTGGTCTCTGCTCTTTATACAGGATTGACATATATTTGAAGGTATAGGATAAATTATCTGAAAAATTGCTATTGCTTGATGTCTGTTGCATTTTTTCTTGGGAGTGATCCAAAGAATCTTAGAACTGATGCCTAATCACACTATGGTAGGTTTTTGTTCTCTCTCTTTACATTGTACCTGCTATATGTTACTCCAGCCAACCTTAAAATTTTCCTTCTATTTGGATTTTGGTGGTATGGTACTGAACTTGTACAGCACCCCGTTAGATTTGTTGTGAGAGCCTCTTTCTTAAGTGGCTTTGAATATAGCCTCCACTCCTGTCCCTGAGTTGGTCATGAGGATGGTTTTTTGTTATTATTGGTTAATTCTTCATAAGTTTGGCTTTTAGGCTTTAATTTCTTTGAACAATGTCTGATTTTGAATTTCCTTCTCTCCCATTCTAATAAAAATTGAAGGTGTTTGGGGCATTGGCAAGAAAAAGAAAAATGAGATTAAGTAATGTTATGTCATAAGATACATATGTCTAATCAAGTAAAGTGTCAATTGAAAGAAGTTTGAGTGTTAAAAGTAATTGGAGCTGTTGTAGGTGCTAAAGAAATTATTATAAAATTTAATCTAGACCTTTCATTCTTTGCCTAAAACGGACTATCTTTATTCTTTCACTTTTTAAAAAAGCAACATAATTTGCCTACTACCTCACACCTGAGCCCACCACATACAATCTACAATTTTAAATTTTTTAATGACGTGTGAGGTGAGGCCAATTGTTGTGAATTTTGGTTGACCCTAGGACTAAATGTGCTCATTGCTCAACTCTTTATTAATGGGAGATAGTTTATACTGGGGTATATTCTTGAAATCATCAATGACATTGTTCACCAACATATACAATCTGTACATCCAGAAGAGATGGCATAGGTTGAATGAATGAAATAAACAAATAGAACTTCAAAGAGAAGCCTAAGCCCCTTTGCCTATATGAAGAAATGCCTTGTAAGATGATTAACTCTAGTATTGACAAATATGGCCACATGGGAAAACTATAAAAATAAAATAAATAAATAAAAATTACCAAACTCTCAATTCTAGAAAAATTAAAATTAAAAAAAAAAAATGGAGTAAACTCTCAGGGCTTCCTCAAGGCAGATGCTGCACCCATCACAACAGCCAAGACAATACCAAGACCGGCACCGAGGGAAGCACCCACAGCTGCAGCTGTTAAGGAGGATGCCTTGGCCTGAGCATCTCTATCTTTAGCAAGTTCTCGTGCTTCTTCCTGTTAAGGAGGAAGCACCCATTGCTTGTTCTCGTGCTAACTCCACCATAACTCTATCTTTAGCAACTTCCTTTAATTTGAAAAAAAAAAAACATTAAAATTAATATTGAAAAGAAAACCATATGAACAACAAACCACAACACATATTACAACATGGTTATTAATAGAACCAGAGAGCATCAAGGTAACCAGTAAAATGGTTTTTGGGATAATCAACTAAAGTAGAACCAACATATAAAAAAGATTGCAGAAGTATATGACCTAACCAACAACAAGAAGTCACGAAGTTCCTCAATGACCTAGACTAGATTCATACATGGGTGACTAATGCAATCCAGAGATAATGAAATCATTCATGAAACTCTCCAATATTCCAAACACGCAATTTTTTTTAATCAACCCTTGTTGCAGACCCCCTCCCTCCCCCACCCCCCAAAAAAATATCATAAAAAAAAAAAAATTCAATGCCCAAATTCATTTTTGAATATTGTCAGCAATTTCAACACTCCTTGCTACTACATTGAAATTTGTGCCCATAGTCATAACTTAACACAAAACCATTACTAAGAAGGGGTTCAAACATTACATTCTGTTAATACAAAATCAATTTAAATGCTTTTACTTGGAAAGAGTCTTCCTCTCGGCTTCGAAGCACACGGTGGATTAGCTGACAAAGAGAGGCAACACCCTCCACTGAAAGAACAATATCTTTCTTCTGGAAAGGCCTCAGAACAAGATTGATCGGGGCAAAAAGAACTTTTTGGGCACCCATCCTCCCATCAGAATCTCCGCCAGTTGCACCCCAAGACAAAGAAGCACTTGCAACACCAGGCATAACATATGGACAGGAATTGATTACTCCAGTTGAGCTTAAAGATGCTTGGTATGCCTGCACAACAGCATCTATTGCTGCTTTTTGCTGATGTGCACTGACAGAAAATTTGTTTGTTATGGCAAGAACCCAAGGGATTCCTAGAGATTTGGCCTCATCCAACAGAAGAGAAAGGACTGGCTTCTGTTGTGACAAATCTGAGTGATTGTATCGAGGTATTTTATGGGACAGGTTATGCACAAGAACAATCAAATCTGTCTTCCGACTAAGATCACGAATTCCATCCATAGTTCATCTCTGAAACGAGAAACTTCCCTATTTAGATCCTGCAGTGAAAATAATTAAATAAATATATGAACAGGGGGAGAGAAATTAAAGACAAAAAGTCAAGAAATATACTAATAATAACCATGAGAGAGAGGAAAAACACAGGAGAAATCCTTCTCGACCTAATCAGATCAATGATATAATTAGAAGCTGAGAGCATACTCTGCCTAAACTCCATCTATCCTAATGTTAGAGGCCTTATATCATCAAAATCATTAACTAGCATGAAGCATCTACATTGCTCCATGAGTTGGTAAATATAAACACTTCAACAAGGTCCTTTTCAATGTAAACAGCTTAACAACCTCTGGTAGAAGAATGTCTACCTCCACCCATTCTTTATGGCAGGAGAAAGTATCCTGTGAACTACAGTTAATTGGCTCCCCACAAGTGAACTAATATCAAGCATGTCCAAGATGGATAATCAGGGTCAAAATGCCTGGGTCACTACTTTTCTTTAATTGTAAGTTATACATGCAAGTGATCCCAAACCCACAATCTTATCCTCCACCTTACTCTTACAAGCAGACCTTACTCTTACAAGCAGGAGGTGCTATTTGAACTAAAACTCATTGGCATACTTGGGTCACACGGAATAGCTTGATCAGCTATAAGTGTAGTATGGTACAATTGGTAGAAATTACAGCAATTGTTTTTTTTTTTTTTTTTTTGATAGATAAGAAAAAATATTATTAATAAAGGACTTCTTTATGCAAACAACATAAAGCAGCCAAAAAATACAAAAGAAAACAGAAACTATATACAAGAAAGAAGCGAATCTACAAACAACGGGTGAGATTCACTAGATGTGAGTCTCCAAACCCAAGACCAATCAAATAAGGTGGGAATGTTAAAGTGTAATAGAGAAGAATAAAATGGCCCTATAAACAAGTAACATCTTTTACAGTAAAAATAAAAAATGAATACCTGCAAATTTACCCCTGCTGAAACACAGTAGCATAAACCACCAGCAATCCCTTCTTGATCATCACTTTCAGGAAGCTTATTCTCAACATTGGCATTAGTGTTTACTCTACTTTGACTAAGTATTGCCTTAAGAAGAGAAGTTTTACCAGCACCCTACATGGCCCATAAGTCATGTGTCACTATATAAATAACCAAAAAAAAAACGTATTTTGTAAATCATATTTTTCATATATATTTAAACATCAGTACCTCAAGGCCAAGTAACCGGACCCTGCGAGTTCTGAAGCAAAATCACTGGTGCAGAACACAAAAAAATCATTCAAACCTTCAGGGTGAAAAATTTTTTCATCACAAAAGGAACCTGAAGTATTTTCATGATTGAGATGGGCAGCATCTGAATCAATAGAAGAAAACAAAGGCATCAATAGATCTGCCACTATCTGATGCTTTGGTGGTTGTCTCAATGGCGCTCCAACCAAAACTCGCATTTGTTGTAATTCTCGCTCCATTTCACAATTTGAAGAATAATTTGGAACTGAGGGGAATGATTCCACTCTAGTAGAACACCTGAATAGGAAAATCATGATGTATCTCAAACCAAAAGACACCCATGGAGGTTCTGGGAAAAAAAGAAAAAGGCTACACTACCCACCCACCCACCTATGTTGCACGGACACGGACACGGACACGACACAAACATGAACACAAGGATACGGCAATTTTTGAAAAATAAGTACACGACATGGCGGGGACATGGCGGTTAAATAATTAATTATATTTTATATTTAGGCA
>JARYZH020003386.1:0-11140 GCA_030021035.2 Notholithocarpus densiflorus | reverse complement strand
TGATACCATTTGTTAGATAAATACATGTTTGTATCGCATACAAAACATACGCAGCGAAAAAAATTAACGGATCTACTTCATTCGCAATTGATAACATGTACTATGTAAGTTTCAGAATTTGAGAACAAGAATGCGTACCTTGATGTGGTAAAATTCAAAACCGAAGATCAGAAGTACTTAGGAAGACTTCTAATCTTCACTCCAATTCCACTTGATGCCCAAGATGTGTGGTCTCTCAATCCATTTCCAAGGAGAGAATAAAGAGTGTCCAACACTCACATACATCATTTCATTCTTTATGAGAACACTTATGAAAGACTTAATGAAAACCTTTATGAAATTTTGTATGTTTCTCTCCTTATATACAGCTGATTATCTATATACAACTGAATATCTAATTAGGCTAGCCTTTTGGGCCATTCCAATTGGGCTCTAGTATGTGGCTTGGAGTGGGACTAAAAGGGATCAATAAGACACTAGCTCCAATGGGCATTAGGCTTTTCTGTCAACTCTTGACAAACCCAAAGTTACCATTAATTATATTTAATACCACTATATAAATATAGTTGCACTCTAGGCCTTATCTATAAATTATATCCTAAGAATTTATTATACATGCAATCCCTTCATTAAAATATTCGTAGTAATACAAAGTCATGAAATAGACTGCTACTTTGAAGATTACTACATCTTAATCCTTGAGTACCCGGTTTAATCCTTTACGTTATTCATCATATATTTATGAAATCCAATTTCATAAATATATACTTTAGTAACTCTTTACTAAAGTGGTTGGGCCCAACTCTCTTGAATAACCAAACTCATTAAACTTATCTCAAGAGAATATTTTATGTTTCCGTTAAGAGATTATGAATTCCATCTTAAGAATATATGTTCCACCAACACTAAATGTGGCTGCCCAACATACTGAGGTTTTGACCGTGACTAATAGATCTCACTCCTGATATATCAAAGCAACCTACACCTCATGATCAAGTCCATCATATTCTCAAGATTTAGAGTTGATGTAAATAGAAGTCGTGAGATTTATTATTCATTTGACAATCGTTAGGAGAATAATAAATCTCATAGTGGTCCAGTTCAATATGTCTTAACTCTTAAAACATATCAACATACCAGCTAGAAATCTCCACTTCCATGATCAAGACAAATCATCATAGTTGATATGTTATAGTCTTCGCAGATGAAACGCCCAATTTCATCACCGACTACAAACTAAAATTATGAGTTTACAAAGAACTTGTGATTTATATCTTCTGTGACTAAATCACATAAATCACATAATCATGGACTAAGATAATGTCTCATTAGTTCATTTATAAACAGTATCATATAATTAAACAAATTAATCATTTATAACATGTCAATAAATTGGATTTTAGGGCACAATTCCCAATAGATTGCTAGGACACCTAAGTCCTCAAAGAGATCCAAAGGTCCAAGAGATCCATGCCGTCTAAATTGCCAAGAGGTGCAAGTTGCCAAAAGGTCCTAGATGTCAAGAGTCCAAAGGCTCCCTCAAGAGATCCAAAGGTCCAAGAGATCCATGCTGTTCAAATTGCTAGGAGGTCCAAGTTTCCCGAGAAGTCCACATCGTCAAGAGCCAATTTTTTCCTCATAATCGCATTTACCTGTATTGTAAAAGGCTTACTGTTAGAGCCAATGAACCCAGCATTGTAAAAGCAAATCTTGTACCAGCATGTAATCAAAAAAGGGTCCATCCCTCATTACCAACCATATCATGAAAGTTTCGGTTACTTGCCAATCTTGTGCATTAATCTTGCATCATAGTAGAAACTCACCATGATAAATACCCGATCAAGGGTGCAAAAGCCAAATTTTTCTGAAAATGGAAGGTGTATGTTAAATAACAAGGATGTAAACTAACTCGATTTTGGTGTTGTGTTTCCACATTGTCAAATGCACCACGTTTCTTTCACCTCCTATTCTTTCTTAGGATCAAAAGATTGCTAAAAAGAGAGTCTAAGCTACCACCACGTTGTGATCCCATCATCAATAGGTCTTGTGTAAGAGAGATGTTTACTAGAGGTACTTCTCCCCATGAGGAAAATGCTCAGGAAATTACTCTTCTGAAGGAGAAAATGGCAGAAATGATGCGTATGATGCAACAACTGGTTGTAGAAGGAGGACAAAACTCCTCTGGTCATAGTCAAGGAGGTCCCCGAACCGAGAATGAAAATTAGCCCCCATTAGAATAGGAACAGGGCCACAATATACCACCCCAGGGCAATGACCAAGAAAAAAATCCTTCTAAGGACAAGAACCTATAATCTAGGATTGGCCAAGTCAAGAGCCAAGTGGAAACTCTAGCTGAGAAGCTCCGTATCATAAAGGGCTCCAGCGCACATGGAAGTGTTGATCTAGATAGTCTAACCTACTTCCCTCAGGTCATTATGCCTCCCAAGTTCAAGGCACCTGAGTTTGTCAAGTATGATGGTACAGGAGAACCTTTTGCGCACTTGCTCCTTATGGGGATAATCACCCTTTGCTTTGCCAGATTTTCCCTTATAGTTTGATCGGCCCCGCAGCCACATGGTACGTGAGACTAGAAAAGAAATGGCCAACTCTTTCCTGGAATACTACCAGTTCAACACCGAGATAGCTCCCGACCGCATGGTCCTTATGAGAACAGAGAAGAAGAGTGGGGAATCTTTTCGAGAATATGCTTAGAGGTGGCGAGAGCTAGCCACACAAGTGCAACCCTAGCTGCTAGACCTTATCAGTAACAGGTTCAGCCTACTCAAGCACCAAACCAAGCCTTTAATCAAAGGGGGAGGCCAGACCCACCTTGTCCCCTTAGGAGGGAAAACCGGAAGTATACTCCATTATCCATGCCTGTGGCAGATCTCTATGCTTACCTGCTGGAGAGAAAGCTAGTAACCCCAATGTTTGCAAGGCCCAGAGAAGGTCCTCTCCCACCCGACTTTAATCTGTCCAAGAAATGTGAACACCATTTTGAGACCGAAGGGCATACCCTTAAAGAATGTTACCACTTGAGAGATCGTGTCTAGGATCTCATTGACAACAAGTTGATACAATTTGATAATGCAGCCACTCTGAACAGCATCACCAACCCTTTGCCTCCCCATCAGGAAAGGAATGTGAACGCCATCATTACAGTGGAAGAAAGGGTCTCAAATTTCTCTTCACCGTCATTCCCATGGAAGGCCATGCTCCGAGCCTTGGTCCAAGAGAGCCACCTTGATCTTAGGGGTATGGGAACCCAGGGATTTGATTGGGGAATTTGCTCATTTTGTGACAGTGGAGATAGGCACGCCTTGTTTGATTGTAGAGTGCTCTGAGTACAGGTTTAGAGTTTAGCCGATCGTGGTATCATCTGGATTGAAAGAGAAATTGTGCAAAGAGATGATTGCATAGCAGCTAGACTGTGTCCTCTAGTTGCCTAGTCAGGAACTAGTTGCAATGCTATATCAGTTGGGTTAAGGAAAGATTGGGACGAATATCTACAGAAACGCCTTGGTAAGGTTACTGTACTACCTCCCTCTTCAGTAGTAATTGAGGAGATCATAGAATCATTTGTGGATTCAGGGTCATCAAATTCAAGAAAAGGGCAAACCCCGCCAGCCATCGAGGGATTCACTCCTCTAATTCTTGCATTGCCTGTGGTCGCAGGGCCATCTTCATCATTAGTTCAGGAGGGAATCGCCATTGTCCCTGCCATCCGAGGTCCCGATCCTCTTATTCTGCCAAAGCCTACCTTAGGAATCTCTGGGGTAGACGGCTCAAAAGCCCTTGAAGCCATTCTGCCAAGTCCGGTGGTCATTAATACGAAGATGTTCTCCATAGTGGCCAATTTGTAAACTCAAGAGGGTGTTATCATTCGCATGCCGAAGCCGTTCCCTTATAAGGATAACCATCGTGTCCCCTGGAAATATGATGTGTCCTTAATCTCTATTCGAACCAGAAAATATGAGGTCTACTCCAATATCTCTTCAGGTCTATTTCGACTTACTAAGAGTGGCCGCTGCTATACTCCCGAAGAGCTAGAAAATAGAAGGAAAGAGATTGGCAAGGGTACAGCTGAACCCGTCAGGAATAGGGTCACAACTGAAGAAGCCAAGGAATTCTTGAAAATTATCAAAAACTCAGAATACAGTGTGATTTAGCAGCTAAACAAGTCGCCAACTCAGATTTCTATCTTAGCGCTATTGCTATCCTCCAATGTTCACTGTGAGGCTCTCTTGAAAGTCTTGAAAAAGACATGTGTTCCTACAAGTGTCACAGAATCTTCCTTTGAGGGTATGGTCTCAATGGTGTTGGCCACCAACTAGATTCCCTGTACAGATGATGAGCTACCACCAGAAGGTAGAGAGCATACTTTTCCCATGCACATTATGGTAAAGTGTGAAGACATGATTGTCTCCAGAGTATTAATTGACAATGGATCAGCCCTAAATGTTTGCCCGATGTCTACTATAGAGTGTTTGAATGTGGATACCTCTCTTATCCGCCCTACCACCATGATTATCAGAGCCTTTGATGGCACTCTTCGAGAAGTGCAAGGTGAGGTTGAAAAAGAAAAAAACATTTCTCTTTTATCATTATCAGGCATGAACTTTGTTATCCCCCTATCTATAGCCCATTAATGAAATTATCTAGCGTATTATTTAGGAAATTCTTGCATTTATCTCTGTATTTGCTTTCCTATGAATATGTGTGCAAATTTTCTTATGTTTCCTTGTATATGTTCCCTTCTATAGGATCTATTCTAATTCCCAAGCGAGTACATCGTCCTGTTGCCATAACAAGGATATTGATGAGGTGAATGAGACAATAGAGTTGGATCATGATATTGAAGGATTAGAGGAAATTCTGAGTTTTCCTTGTGATATTTTGGAAGCTCTAAACATAGAGAGCAAAAGGACCAAGCCCAACATAGAAGAGACAGAAGTGGCTAACCTTGCCGACGAAGGCAAGAATGAAAAACCCGTCAAGATTATGGTAAACTTTCCTAAAGACTTGAAACATGAGCTTATAGCGCTACTCAAGGAATTCAAAGAGATATTTGCTTGGTCCTACCAAGATATGCCAGGGTTGGATATTGAAATTGTTATGCACAAAATTCCAATTAAGCCAAAAAGCCCTCTAGTGCGGTAAGCCCTTCGAAGGATGAAATCTGAAATCAGTTTGAAGATCAAGGAGGAAGTAGAAAAGTAGTTGAAAGCTGGTTTCCTTACCACGATAGCCTACTCAGATTGGGTCGCCAACATTGTTCCCGTGCCTAAGAAAGATGGGAAAGTACGCATGTGCGTTGATTACAGAGATTTGAACCAGGCCAGCCCCAAGGATAACTTTCCATTGCTACATATTGATACCCTGATCAATAATACCACTACCAACATGTTCTTCTCCTTCATGGATGGATTCTCCGGCTATAATCAGATCAAAATGGTCAAAGAAGACAAAGCCAAGACAACATTCACCACTCATTGGGGAACCTATGCATATGATGTCATGCCATTCGACTTAAAGAATGCTGGTGCTACTTATCAGCGAGCCATGGTAACCTTGTTCCATGAAATGATGCATAAAGAGTTTGAAGTCTACATACACGATATGATCGCTAAATCCCGCACTTCCAGGGATCATTTGATAGATTTGAGAAAGCTATTCAAGCACCTTATTAAGTACAGATTGAGACTAAACCCTAACAAGTGCATCTTCAGAGCTAGTTCAAGGAAATTGCTCGGCTTTATAGTCAGCCAAAGAGGAATCGAAGTGGACCCAGCAAAAGTCCAATCCATTCGAGACATGTTGACACCGCAAAGCGAGAAACAGATTCACAGCTTCTTAGGCAAAGTCAATTACATAGCTCGTTTCATAGCGCAGTTGACCGCCACATGTGATCTACTGTTCAAGCTCTTGAAGAAAGACACAAAGATAGAATGGATAGATGAGTGCCAAACGGCCTTTGACAAGATCAAGCAGTATTTGTTGAACCTTCCTGTTTTGGTTCTCTCGATGCCGAGATATTTTTTGATCCTCTACCTAGTGGTACAAGAAACCTCCATGGGTTGCATGTTAGCCTAGCTAACTGAGCCTAATCAGAAAGAAAAGGCGATTTACTATTTGAGCAAGAAGTTCACCAGTTGTGAGATCAACTACATCGCCATTGAGAAGACGTGTTGCGCCTTAGTGTGGGCCTCGCACAAATTGCAGTAGTACATGCTATACTACACCACGCGGATCATCTCCCATATGGATCCCATTAAGTACATCTTTGAAAAGCCAATTCTTACAAGGAAGATCTCCTGTTGGCAAATGTTGCTCTTCAAATTTGACATTGTGTTTGTGACGAGAAAGGCCATCAAGGGCCAGGCCATAGCTAGCCTGCAATTGGCCCTAGAGTTCGGCGCCTATGACTTGAGCGTCTTTGGAGATTCCTTGTTGATCATCTCCCAAGTTGAAGGAAAATGACAAGCCCGAGACACCAAGTTGATTTCGTATTAAAAATGTGTCAACTGCTTGATTCCGAAATTCCGAGACATCACATTTGCCTATTTGCCTTGCGTACACAACCTGTTTGCATACGCCTTAGCTACCCTGGCTAGCATGGTCAAGTTATCAAAAGGAGATGATATGCGGCAATTGCGCATAGAAGTCCGTGGCGCTCTAGCCTATTGCATAAATATTGAAGAATGCACGAGTGTCAAACTCGAAGCCGACAAAAAGTCATGGTACCATGATATCAAGGCTTATATCAAGAAAAGTGAATATCCCTATGTATTTTGACCACTAACCCTTTGTTTAGGACCTTTTTTACTACCTTGAAGCAATTATTCCCTCGTTTTAGCACCCGCCATAGTGCGTGGTCGGCCCGACAGTGAACCGAATTGTTAGAAATTCTCTCTCATGCAACCGAGACTGCACAAATCCTACACTGGGGCAGTTTATCTTTGTGTGTCTTGTTCAGTCCGGCCCGGTAGTTTATCTTTGTGCGTCTTGTTTCAGACATCTTAAACCTCATTTTCCTAAGCCCGGTTCACCCAGTTCAAGTGTCGGTTCAGCCCGGTAATTCGAGCTCACAATAGAAAGACACTAGAGCCCGTTCTCAGTCGTGCGGTAGCTTTTTCAGCTTATTTTGACGACGGAGGGAGTCATTTCCCATAAGGTCACCCCAAGAAACCTGTCTTTGAATTGATAGCCGGCCCGGGAAATAACAGGAGCAATCAGTGCATACCGCCTCATGGTGTATCTGAGGAGATTTTGCTCAGAATGTCTACATTCATTACCAGCATTTGGTATGGTCTATGAAGTCGAGGCCATTTTCAGTCAGTTTGCAGGCTTGGAACCCCGTAAAACCCTAAACTAGGGTAGTTTATTTTGTGCGGTTCCCTCCACCTTGTCCAACATACAAGAATGGGTCTATCCCGCTGAGGATGTGTCCTTCATGTTAAGAATTGCATGAAACCCTAAACTGGGGCAATACAAATGAGTGTGACACAAGTTGGTTCAAAACCGCCATCTATGATGAAAATGCGATGTGCATACATATAGCAGCAGCCCTTTGAAAGGCGTGTCCAGAATCATGCATGTAAGTCCTACCTAGAGGCATTGTTTCATGCATACATCAACAACCCTCTCAAAGGCATTTTTTCCAAAATTGTACATGTAAGTCCTACCTAGAGGCATTGTTTCTTGCACACATCAGCAGCCTTCTCAAATGCATTTCTTCCAGAGTCATACATGTAAGTCCTAACTAGATGCATTGTTTCACATACATATCAGCTGCCCTCTCAAAGGCAATTTTATAGAGTTATGCATGTAAGCTCTACTATGAGGCATTGCTTCTCACACACATCAACAACCCTATCAAAGGCATTTCTTCCAGAGTCATACATGTAAGTCCTAATCAGAGGCATTGTTTTTCACATATATCAGTAGCCCTTTCAAAGGCACTTTACCTAAAGTCATACATCAGCCGTCCCAAAGGCTATTTTCTGGAGTTATGCATTTAAGCCCTACTAAGAGGCGTTGCTTCTCGTATACATCAGCAACCCTCTCAAAGGAAATTTTCTTCTATGATTATACATGTAAGTCCTAATCAGAGGCATTGTTTTACACACACATCGGCAGCCCTCTCAAGGTATTTTTTCTAGAGTCATAAATGTAAGTCCTAACTAGAGGTATTGTTTCGCATACATATCAACTGCCCTCCCAAAGGCTATTTTCTAGAGTTATACATATAAGTCCTAACCAAAGGCATTGTCTTTCATATACATCAGCAACCCTCTTAAAGGCTATTTTCTAGAGTTATGCATGTAAGTCCTAATCAGAGGCATTGTTTTTCACATATATCAGCAACCCTCTCAAAGGCACTTTTCCTAAAGTCATACATCAACCCTCTCAAAGGCAGTTTTCGGAATCAAACATGTAAGTCCTAACAAGAGGCATTGCTTCATACATACACCATGAAGCTACAAAGAGATAATGTCATACATCAAGGCCTGATAGGCCAAGAATGTATTGACCCAGAATGTATTGACCCCTTTGGTAACTTAATCAAATTAATTAATTAGATTCAATTACATGCAATACGCGTGGCAGCACAAACAAATCACCAAATAACTAAATGCAGCAGAGATTAAATTTGACACAGGTGATTTGTTTAAGAATGGGGAAAACCACCGAGGCAAAACCCTATCGGGTGAATTTAAGGTCACCACTCTCAAGAATCCACTATTATCAAAACAAGCGGTTACGTGTAAAGGAATCCCAGTACCTTATACCAACCTACAATTGAACCCTTACCCCAATACATAGTTGGACTTGTAATGTAGTGACAATCTCTCCTTTCAATGCATGACTCCAAGTACATGACTAACCAATCGATGCATGGATCCTAGTACGTGACTAACACACCAACTTGAGAAGGATGTTGGCTGCAAAGTTCTTCAGTTCATCCACACGATGAAGATCAACTTAAAATAATCCTTATATATGTCTAGGGTTGTGAGAAAAGAAAACCTAAACACATAGCATGGATAAACGTGAAAAACATATTTGGAAATCTGATTTTCGTAATCCTTGATAGATACAACTGTCAAGCTATCTGTCAAGCTTTAATGAACAAAACTTCTTCACTTGATTCTTGGACAGATTTGCATGGCTTCAATACTTGGACTTGAACTCGAACTCTTGTTCTTTGAAGTATTAAACACATCCTAGATCTACCCAATTACAAGTAAAGTGCGTTTTATCAAAAGATTAGCTAATTCTAAATGACATATGTTCATAACATGTTCCACATATGCCCTAACAATTTCTCCCTTTGGCAATCTGTGACAAAACCACAACAAACAAATGAAATATGAGAGAGTTCATAAATCACGCAACTCATACTCACTTGTTGAATACAATAAAATCTACCTTAATACAGACTTTTGAAAAACTTTGCAAGAAGAGAGTTCATGACATGGAAGATTTTGACAACCTGTATTTTTAAAACACTTTAAAAAAAACTCATCACAACATCTTAGTGTGAAACAAAAATAAAAGATTGCATACAATAAATAAGAAGCATGTGTATAACGAGAGAAAAGAAACAACACACAGAGAGATAAGTGAAAAACGTAATAACAATCTCATCAAATATATATCAATAATGAATACAAGGTTTGCTATCACTAAGTGGTCACAAGACCAATATACAAGAACAACGTATCTAAAGGATAAAGAAAAGAAAAGATACAAAAAGTCCTCACTACATCCCTTATAAACAAAAATCACCCCCCTTAACAAAAGTGTCCTATACTAACTCTCCCCCTAAGTATATGACTACTCTCATACCCAAAACTATTCCCCTTTTTTGTCGCGAATGACAAAGGGCAGGTCACTGTAAAGCAGTCATCTCATCATCATATCATCATCACCGGAGTCACCATCATTGTCTTCGTCCTCAGATGCCTCTGGAGAAGGAGAGGGAGACTCTACGAAGCCACCAAGGCGAGCCTGACCTTGTGCAATACGACCGACATAGGTGTTCACTTGATACAACTCAGTAGTGAGTGTATTAAGGTGAGCATCTATGTGTTAAAGTTGCGCCATGACTGCCTTAAGGGTCACACCACCCGTGGACGCAGAAGGAGCAGAGGTAGATGGAGCAAAAGAGGCTGGAGGAGTCGCCGTCTTGGTCCATGAATGCTTTGGTCGAAGCTGGGCCTCGCTTGGTCTAATGAACGTGCCGCTGATGGTACCCATGATAGAGAAGTGAGCAGACTCTGGATAGGAGACAGATGCATGGCGAATGATCCTCGTGATAGCAAAAGGAAAAATAAGCTTATCGCGGGTCGTCGTGTTGGGGTTTATGCCCTAAAATCCAATGACTGGCATGTCATAATTAATTAGATTGTTTAATTATATGAGACTATCTATAAATGACCTAATGGACATTATCTTAGTCCATGTGATGCATATTATGTGATTTATGTGAAAAGTCACAGAAGATATAAATCACAAGTTCTTTGTAAACTCAGAATTTTAGTTCGTAGTCGGTGATGAAATTGGGCATTTTATCTGCGAAAACTATAACATGTCAACTAAGATGATTTGTCTTGATCATGGAAGTGGAGATTTCTAGTTGATATGTTGATATGTTTTAAGAGTTTAGACATATTGAACTGGACCGCTGTGAGATTTATTATTCTTCTAATGACTGTCAAATGAATAATAAATCTCACGACTTCTATTTGCATGAACTCTTAATCCAGAGAGAATAATCGACCTGATCATGAGGTGTAGGTTACTTTGATATATCAAGAGTGAGATCTAAAGTCATGATCAAAACCTCAGTATGTTGAGCAGCCACATTCAGTGTTGATGGAACATATATTCTCAAGATGGAATTCATAATCTCTTAACGGAGATATAAAATATTCCCTTAAGATAAGTTTAATGGGTTTGGTTATTCAAAGTGTTAGGCCTAACCACTTTAAAAAGGAGTTACTAAAGTATATATTTATGAAATTGGATTTCATAAATATATGATGAATAACTTAAAGGATTAAACTGGGCACTCAAGAATTAAGATGTAGTAATCTTCAAAGTGGCAGTCTACATTCATGACTTTGTATTACTA
>JARYZH020003385.1:0-11141 GCA_030021035.2 Notholithocarpus densiflorus | reverse complement strand
GGCTAGAGAAGTTTGGAGTAACATCGGATGAGATATGTGTGAAGGAGATACAGGAGATGGCAGAAGCAAGCTTGTCAATTAAAACAAGTTGTAGAGTTGATGATAGCTTTGTTTCAAGTGGAAAATCCAATATTAATTTTATGGCCATCGAATTAAACAAAAGGTACTGACTTTCAAAACAATTTTGCTTCCAAATTTTTCTTATTAGAACGGGCATGTCCTTGTCTTTTCATGCTATAGGTCAATCTATGTTCTCTTCTTTGTGTACATTTTTCTTGAATATTTATTATTTCCACTGCTTATTATCTCTATTTGATGCTCAATGTTATAAATGTGCCGAAACTGGTTCTATGCTATTTCCCTTTTGATACCTATTAAAAATGAAGCAACTTTGGTGTTGATCCATGTTGTATACCAATGCAATAATTTGCTTCTATGGGTACTTAATTTGGCCCCTCTTTTGTCTACTATCACCTCATATTGCTAATCTAATAGGTGCAGAGGATCATACCCATCTACTTTTGACTTCTAGCCATCTATTATTTTGTGTTACCTGTTCTATATAAAATAGCAAGAGAAGTTACTAAGTGGCAATGCACTTTGTATTACTGTTTTCATACAGCTTTAAATGAAGCACTGAAGAAGGAAGATGAGAGGCTCAAGATTGCAATCGGAGAAGAAATGACACGTGCTGGGGAAAAGCTCTAAAAAAGTACGAAAAAAGGCCATGGCTTCTACGTGTACATTGTGCTGTAATGGAGAGGAGAGAATAACGTATCAAATATAATGGATAAGGTAATTAAATGAATGTACATGTGGCTGTTGTGTGGTGTCTCAGCTCTTGTTCTGCTAGTTTGGTTGGGGAGTAATTTTGGCTTTAGGCCTAGGATCTATTAGGAGTAATTTGTCCAGTTTGTTTCCTTGTGTTATAAATGTAGTTGATAGGTTGTTGAAATTCAATTTGGAATTGCACAATTGTGTTTACATTTATATTTTGAATCAGATTATTAAATTTTGATTAAAGTGAAAGAGTGCATCCAAATTTTTTTTAAAAAAAGAAAATACTTATTTTGACGTTTATTAACCAATGATAAATGTGTAACACTTTTTTCAACGGTTGTGCAGGCTGTAGTAAAATGTTCTCGACATGGTTTTTAATAACAGTTATTTACGGTTATTTCAACCGTCGAAAATACTTTTTTCAACGGTTTTTAGTACTTTTTTCGACGGTTTCAACTGTTGAAAATAGTTAAATTTCTTGTAGTGTGCCTCTAGTGCAGGGCAGAAAGGGGAAAAGGAATACTAAAATTCATGATGATATTTAAGCATTCAATGCTTATTGCTTAATATAACATATGGTTTTGGGATGGTATATTGTGTAATTAAAGGGTTTCATATGATACTCTTTTACTAATGTAAGCATTTGCCACCATCTTAAAACTAGTATACAACTGAAGTAGCAACCACCATTGTACATGTTCTGTTTTTGTGTGGGCTGCAAGGGCTGGTGGAAAGATAGATTATATTCAAAATTTGTATTGATGAAAATACTTTGAAGAAGCAGTAACCAGAAGAGTAGCACCAAATTGTTTTCTCCAAACTGTTCATCTAAAAGTAATTGGTTTTTTTTTTTTTTTTTTTTTTTTTTTGTAGCCATACAAGTGGCTACAAAATATAAAAATTCTGTTATTTTCAATTTCCTCAACTTTCCCACCAAGCAAAACAACCAAAAAAAAAAATGCCAAACCTTCTTTTATGAGTTTATCACAAAACGGAATTTAAACATAAACAATATGTTGTTCATCTCCTCGTGTGGTATGAATTCACAAAGGGTTCACCATTACTGAAATGCGGTTTTAATGTGTATGGATTTATTCTAAAACAAAATTTTCTAAGCTACACAACACATTACATAAAATAATATGACAAATTCATAATTTCAAAAAAAAAAGAGGAAAAATATTAACTTGTATGCACTTAGTCACAAAAGTGTCCAACCTGACATGAACACAAACAAAAAAAATTCAAACATTTTTTTTTTAAGGAATCAAAAAATTCATACATAGCTATACATATTGCACTTAACTAGGTTGCAGAGAGGAAAAAGCGTAATACCTAAGATGGGTTGGCCGAAGATTGGAGGAGGAAGAACCGGCAAGGCTGTGCAAGCGGCGTGAAGGAGGAGGCCACCGTGGCAGTGGCTGTCGCTTGGAGGAAGCGTGCGGAAGGTGGCATTTTCAACGGAGGGAGGCGGCATCGCAGCGGCATCTAGGGCTAGGCCACCTTCTCTCTCTCTCTCTCTCTCTCTCTCTCTCTCTCTCTCTCTCGTGCATCTCAGAATCAGATGGGGCCTGGGGGAATGGCTGAATGGGGTTTTGATTTGGAACCTGTATTAATTTTGTAATCAGGGTCAGTTTGTTTCTTACGTGTAAGATCATTTTTGTTAATCTTTTCATTAAGAAAATGCCACATCATAAAAAACATGACTAATAGTTTTTTGTTAGCCACCTATGCAATATTACTAACGGCATCTAACAGAAGAACTAATATTATTCATTTTTAAAACTTAAGGGATCAATAGCGCACACTTAAAATTTAAAGGACCAATTGCGTTCATAAGAGGTCCGTTTGGATAGAACTTATTTTGCTAAAACTGAAAACTGAAAACACTGTAGCAAAATAATTTTTAAATGTATGAATAGTGCCATGAGACTCATTTTTAATGAAAAAGTGGCTGAAAAGTGAAATTTGTGGGTCCATGAACAGTGCACAGATGCACTGTTCACGGAAGACTTGGTCAACAACTACGGCTAGGAAAAAAAAAAAAAAAAAAGCTGAAAATGCGCTACAGTGTAAAACATAGACGTGGATTTGTATCCAAATGGATACAAGGTAAATTTTAAGGACCAACAGTGTAGTTTTGCCTAAAAGAAAAGTAACCATCTTCAACATGTTAAGACCAACATGTGTTAATTTAGGCCATTATAAAACATCCTATTTAAATATTTTAACACATTTTTTTTAAATCTTAAATATTTTAATAGATACTAAAACCCTACCACCCAAGAAATAATTAACAGTTAGAATATTATTTCAATTAACATGAAAGACAAAAGCATGCAAATTCTACAGGCACACCTAATGACAACAAAAATCAAAATTGACATTTGAGCCTTTTAGAGATTTTTATTTTTATTTTTTATGATGGCTTCTTCTGTTACTTTTTCTTCAATACTTTTGTAGTACACTCGCCAATCACAGCCAAGTGGGATCCACTCTTTAAAATAGGACCCATTTGCAATTATTAGAGTTTTTAATTGACACAGAAGATATATACATGGAGGGGCCCCACGAAAATGATACTAGTTAGGGATGACAATTTTTGCCCGACCCGTGGGTACCCGGCTCGGCCCGGCCCGACCCTAGGGTACCCAGCCCGACCCTAATGGGCCGGGTTTTACCCAGTCCAATTAGAAATAGGGTCGGGTATGAGTTTTTAAAAAAAAAATCCGAAGCAGGTCCGGGTTTTATTAAAAAAACCCGAGACTTGACCCAAAACCCGGTCTGGATAAAAACCCAGTACCATGAATTACAAAAATGCCCTCTATATATATATATATATATATATATATATATATATATATACTTATAATCTAACCTAATCCCTCATTTCTTGATTTCTTCAGCAGTTAGCCCTCCCTCACCCTCACGAGTCACAGCCTCACTCCTACACTCCCTCACGCCTCCCTCCCTCAGGTCACACACTCCCTCACACCTCCCTCCCTCACTGCCACACTCCCTCACGCCTCCCTCCCTCCCACACTCCCTCACTCCCACGCTCCCTCAATCACTGAGTCAGTCACGCCTCCCTCACCTCCTCAGCCTAACAATAAAAACCTAGGCCTACGACTACGAGAGAGTAAGCCCAGACAACCAAAGAGTCAATCTAAAACCTCACTGAGGGTTTTGTCGAAGAGGATCAGCTTTAGGTACCATTTAATAATCTCTTTTTTTTTTTTTTTTTATTAGTTACTTCTGTTCTTAATAATTAGCGACAAACCCTCCTCCTCGATTCATGTTTGTTTTTTTTGTTATGTCCTCTTTGGTTCCTCAGATAGAAAAGAAAAGATGGTTCTCTTTATTTAAGTCAAATGGAAAGAGTTCATTTCGTAGTTCAAATTTAGTTTTCTTGAATCTAAGAGTGTATATGGTGTCATATTATTTATAATTCCATTATACAAAATAGTAAATAGAAATTGATTTTAAATAACATAGTATTATATTCAATTTTAAATTTATTAACTACTAAATCTTAATCATAGAGTGCATTCTCTCCGTTTCCAAGCAAATAGAGAGGATGCCTTTGGAATTGAAAAGAAAGATTGATGATTGCTCTAATTTTTAGAACCAAGTTGGTAACAAAAGATTCTCGGGAAAGCTTAAGAGGTCAAAATTTTGGAAAATCCAATTTCAGCATGCTTTTTGTTACATGGTTCTGCCAATTGTATTTGTCCTTGTTATATCAAGTTTAGGCTTACCAAATATGATTTCTTAATAAGGCATACCCAATTAAAGGAGTGTGCTGTGAATGTGGTAGCCCATGTATTAGCAAAAAGGGCAAAGTCTATTTTGGAGTTTCAAGTCCGATCAGAAGAAGTACCAGCTGATGTTTCTCCTATTGTAACCTTTAAAAAATGAGGAATTACAAAACAAAAAATCAAAATTGAATTTTATGTTTAGTTTGGTCTCTCTTTAGATACGGCTGTGTTTGTAGTTGGGCACTAGTAGTATTAAGTTAAAGCTGATATACTTTCATGTCATACAGATTGATTTTAGAATGTGTTTTTAATAAAAATGATGAATTTGTTAACTACTAAAGGCTACTGTTTTCATGAGAAAAGCATGAATCAGAATTACTCTCCAGTATTTATTATTATTATTATTATTATTATTATTTATTTATGATTGTATTAATTATGTTTTTTTTATTTAACATAATTAGGATATGTGAAGTTTTAATGTCTTATGTGTGGTGGTTCATTGAATTTGTTATGATGATAATAATGTTTATTTGGGTTTTGGGTGGGTAAGGGTTTGGTTTATTGGTTAAGGTGTTTGCGGTGTTATTGGGTTTGTTTTGGTAATTAGGATTGGATTTGATGATAAGTAATACATTGGGATGTTGAAATCAGTGAAACTAAGTGTGAAATATGGTAGTGAATTTTTGTACACATATCTTTTACCTGATTCAAGTCTCAATTCTCAAAGCATTCTGTTTCCTGTTCTTTCCGAATAAATTATTTATTGTTTTTTGTGTTTGTTGGGAATGCAGAGCCTAAAACGGAGATGGAAGGCACAAACACAGACACAAACACAAACAAATCTGGTTCTTCCTCGCCAAGCAGCTCTCCCTTGAGAACCGAACGTTGTCCCTTGCCAACTATGCGGTCTCCTTCGCCATTTTCACGATCACCCTCGCCATTGTCGCCTGGCAGCTCACCCTCAGGATCACCATTAAACAACGAGTAAGTGTTTGAATTTGTAGTTAATCATGTTTAATTATGATTGCGTTGATAGAATTTGTGAATCTATGTAATTATGAATTTGTGCCTATTAATCAATGAGTATGTGTAATAATAAATTTGTGATAATTTGTTTTGATTCTAACTCCCAAACTTCTGAACCAATTAGGAATTCGAAATCTTCGACGGTGGACTTAGTGGGAGAAGACTTAGAGGTAGAGGAACAAGAAGGGACAGATGAAGAGAGAGAGCAAGAGCTTACAAATGAGGACTTGGATACAAGTAAAAAAAGAAAGACCACCTCAGATGTTTGGGCTCATTTTATAAGGAAGAAAGTTGATGGAAAATTTAAAGCCCAATGCCATCATTGTAACAAACTTTACTTGGGTGAGTCTAGCCAAGGTACAACTCATTTGCGTAATCATTTAGCAAGATGTCCACGGATGAAGTTTAAAGATATAAGGGATATGTGACAACAAGTCTTAATTAAACAACAAAATAAGGTAGATGGAACTATGAGTTTGAATACTTACCAATTTGATCAAGTTAGAGTTAGGAATAAGCTTGCTCGTATGGTCATCCTACATGAATATCCCCTTTCAATAGTTGACCACATTGGGTTTAGAGATTTTGTGGCTGATCTTCAACCTATGTTTAAACTTGTCACAAGAAATACTTTGAAGAGTGACATTCTTAAAATCTATGATAATGAGAGGGAGAAAGTTTTGAAGATGACGGACAAGAATGGAAGTAGGATGGCAATTACAACTGACATGTGGACTTCAAGTAACAAAAAGAGAGGGTTTATGGTCATTACCGCTCATTTTATTGATCATACTTGGACGTTGCAAAACCGGGTTTTAAGATAATTTTTTTATCTATAAATTGAATGTTAAAGACTTTACATTTAGAATGTTTATTGAGTTATGTTATAATTATTCATATTATTTTTCTAGGTTTGTTTATGTTCTTTCTCCACACACGAAAGATGTCCTTGCTGAAGTCCTTGTTGATTGTTTTTTAGAGTGGAATATTGATAGGAAGTTGTCCACAATAACTGTTGATAATTGTAATACTAATGATGCCATGATGAGACTTCTCTTAAATAAGCTTGATACTAGTTCTCTTATGTTGGGTGGGTCTATGATGCATATGAGGTGTGCTGCACATATTTTGAATTTGATTGTTCAAGATGGGTTGTCTCTTATTGGTGATGGTATTGAAAGGATTCGTGATAGTGTGATTTATTGGACTGGATCACCAAAAAGGAGGCAGAAATTTGAAGAAAATGCACGTCAATTGCATGTTCAATGCACCAAAGAGTTAGTCTTAGATCGTAAAACTCGTTGGAATTCAACTTACTTAATACTTTCTACTGCATTGATTTATAAAGATGTTTTCTCGCGTTTGACTAAACGTGAAACATCTTATACTTGTTTGCCATATGATTATGATTGGGAGTTAGCCAAAGATATTTGTGGGAGGTTGGAGTTGTTTCATAGTGTGACTGAGTTTTTCTCTGGTCGTAAGTACCCCACAACTAATATATATTTTACTTTGGTGTGTGAGTTGAAAATTGCATTGAATGAATGGAGTTTGTCTTCAAATGAGATAATAAGTACGATGGCAGAAAGCATGCTTGCTAAATTTAATTCTTATTGGGCTAATGTTAGTGTTGTTATAGCTGTTGCTGCTATCTTAGATCCAAGATATAAGATGAAGTTATTAGAGTTTTATTATTTTAACATTTATGGTGATAATTCTGAATTGGAGATTGAAAAAATTAAGAATCTTTGTTATGATTTGCTTGATGAGTATGGAGATATAGATGAGTCCCCTGTAGATAATGAAGGAAGTTCTCATGTTCCTGCAAGTACTTCAAGCCCTGTGGCACAAATGAAATTTAGGTTGAGTAGGGCAATGTCATCTTTTGATTTGTTTGTGAACAATAGTTCAAGTAGTTCAAAGAAACATGGGAGTGCTAGAATGAAATTTGATCATTTCATTGATGAGGGAGTGTTGAAGAGGAGTGAAGATTTTGATATTTTGGGATGGTGGAAAAGTAATGGTCTCAAGTATCCTACTTTACAAAGGATTGCAAGAGATATTTTAGCCATTCCTATCACAACTGTTGCTTCAGAATCTGCCTTTAGCACTAGTGGGAGACTTTTAAGTCCACACCGTAGTAGGCTACATCCCAAAACTATAGAGGCAATGATGTGTGCTCAAAATTGGTTATGGAGTGAAATCAACGGTTAGTAATTGTTTAATTTCTATTTATAAAATCAAAATTGTGTTTTTATATTTGCTAGTTATAATTTGATGAAGTTTATTCCATTTTTTTATTCATTGTTGTTGTAGGTTCTTCAACTATATCTGGAGATAGTACATTTCAATCCATTCTTGATGATGGGGAGCCAAATGAAGATGATGGGAGTTGTGCCACAATTGATGGGAGTTGTGTCACAATTGTGGAAGATTAAACATTTTGTATTAATTTAGTAGCTTTTTTAATTTCTTAGACTTGTTGGATTAATTTGTTGGTTTGTAATTATTCTAAACTTATGGGATTTACTTTGTAACTTTTCAATTTCTTGGACTCGTTGGACTTTTGATACTTATTTCTTGAACTTGTTTGATTTATTTTATTTTTATGTTTAGTTGGTGATTTTAGTTATGATTTTGTTGATTAATGATTAAATGGTTATCTTAGCTAGGTAATTTATTGATTTAAAATCTTGGTTATGATTTATTGAATTATGATTATGATATTAGTTATGATTTATTGATTTATAATTAACAGGTGATTTATTGATTTATGATTAGTAGCCTATGATTTGGACTGATTTGGCATTTGGGCCATGTTATCTAGGCTTGAATTGGAATATGCAGGCTTGAATGTAGGCAAAAATAAATTTTGGGCTTAAATTTTTTTTTGGTTGGGCCACGAATTGGGCCCAATCCCTATACGGGGCCCGCGGGGCCCAACTAGGGCGGGTTCGGGCCCCAAGAAAAAACCTGGTTCCCTAAACGGGCCGGGTCCGGGCCACGGATCTTGCCCCACAGGTCGGGTCCAAGTATGGAAAAATCCGGCCCAAACCCGACCCGTTGCCATTCTTAATACTAGTGAAAATCTAGATTCAGTCATTACATTTCCATACGATTGAATGACACACAATGACGCGAAAAAAAATTCCAATGATAAGAAAAAAAAGAAAAAGAAAAACAATTATAGATACTTGGGTGCTGATTGGTTTTTTAACAACAAAATTTCTCTCCAAATTAGTTTAAAAAGAAATTCTACAAACTCCTCATATATCTTTATATTAAGAGTGGATTTTGAAAATATAACCGTTAGATTGTATGTTTTTATTATATCATTTATGCTTGCAAAATTTCAAAAAAATCAAATATCAACAAAATTTATCTCCAAACTAGTTTGAAAAGAAAACTCTACAAATTCTTCATATATCTTTATATTAAGTGTGAATTTTAAAAATCTAATTGTTGGCTTATATATTCTTATTATATCATTCATTTATGCTTGCAATATTTCAAAAAGATCAAAGATCAATTACTTTGTTATCAAACAAATGTTAAAATTTCCTATTTTTGTAATCTAAAATTGTGTATAAAAAAATAAGTTTATTGATTGAATAATAAATAATATCCGATTTGAATGAAATATGATATGCATGTTAAGAATATAAGAAACATGAAATTCAACAGTTAAATTTTCAAAATTCATAAAAAAAAAAGATATATGAGAAGTTTGAAAAGTTTCTCTCCAAATTAGTTTGGAGAGAAACTTTGTTCATTTCTTAAAGGTTTGTCATTTTCAATTTTCATTTTCTGTTCTTATTTTCTCTTCTCAAATCCTACACTCATTTTTTGTTTACTACTCAATTTCTGTTTGGCACCAATTTTGTTCTAGTTTTTGTTTTGCTTAAATCCTTTTATTTTCTGATATAACCAATGGTCACCTATCACCCGATAGAAACCATTCATCTTCTTCATCAAACCTAGCCACAACTCCATATCTTCATAATCCACCAAAGCCCAACCACAACTCCATAAACAAAACAAAACCTAAACCCACAGGAACCACCTTTGCAAGCCAATACCTAGCCCAAATCTCTACGTCACAAGTTGGCCTAATCCAATGAAAAAAAAAAAAAAAAAAAAAAAACCAACCAAGATCTCCATCCAAAAACCCATAAATTCAAACAAATTTCATTAAATCCCAACATGAGAGAGAGAGAGAGAGAAAGAGAGTGTGTGTGTGTGTGTGTGTGTGTGTTTTAATGTATAAAGTTGTGATTTCCAACTATATTATGTTAGCTTTAATTTCGTACCAAATTTGATTGTAATTTCATTAATCATTTTCTCTGTATGTATGTGGGTTTAATTGTAAGGGATGAGTGTGAGAGATCGGTGAAGAATCAAGCTTCAAAAGTTGAATAAGTGGATTTCGCAACTGGCTCGCGAGTACCTCGCAAGAAGCAACCCGCAAAAAAGCCACGTGTAGAGCACATGACTGGAAGATGAAGAGTCGTGCCAGATTGTCAATTTCGCGACTATCTCGCGGGAAGGGCCAACCCGCAAAGGACCTTCGAAAGTTTCTGTTAGGCAAAAAGTTGTGTTTTGCTTTACCAAGTCTTTACCCACATTATATATACTCTCATTACCCACAAAGTGGAAGGAGTGCTTTTCAAAGAAAAAACTCTAGAAAATACACTTGAGAGTTTATTATACTCACAATCATCTACACATTTCCTTGTGGTTTTCCTCACCTCCTACCTCTCCATCTCTAGATCTTTGAGAGGTTGCTAGTCCAAACACTTACCACACTCATTCTGAGTGTAAAGTGAGATTTTGGTGCTGTTGGGAAGCATTGGAAGGAGCCATTCATTAGCGAATGCAATTGGGTTGAATTGCGGGATTCGGAAAGCTAGAGAAGACAAGACTCCGAGAAGTCCGTTGGTAGCAGGAGCTTAGAGGGCTCAAGTACATGGGGTAGACTAGGCTTGGAGGGTCTTTTGTTATTCGTGTACTCCAACTTTATTCTCTAGTGGGTCGATTTCGACTTGGAGGGTCGCGGAGAGGTTTTTCACCGAGTTCTTTGGTTTCCTCTTCAATAACACGTCTCGGTGTTATCTTGTGTTTGCATCTCTCTTTCCTACTCTTTAAGCTTTCATTTTATTGTTGATGATGGATGAATATGGCTTAGGGTAGAATTATCGGTTCATTGCGCTTATTTACTCTTATTCCACACTTAGTCTAAGTAGAGTAAAAACAATTTAGCCGTAATTTTTATTTGGAGGTCTGAACAAGCTCTTGTGTTTTAACACAAATTCAAGCTTTCATAATGAGACATGTCACTATTAATGGGACCCACAAAGTTAGCTTTTTTACAAAATGCCACTGTTTTCATTTTCACAAAACTGATAACAGGCAAAAGACCTTTTCGTTTTCTATATTCAAACCCACTTTTTAGGATATTGGAAATGAAAACTAGGTACAATTTTGCAAACTATACCATTTTTTTACGATGGATCATACTGAAAGCTGAAAATGTATACATATAAGGCATACTTTGTTTTCTTCTAACCAAACAGG
>JARYZH020003384.1:0-11142 GCA_030021035.2 Notholithocarpus densiflorus | reverse complement strand
CTCTCTCTCTCTCTCTCTCTCTCTCTCTCTCTCTCTCTCTCTCTGATTATCTTAGTATATCCTACTCTAAAAGTAAAGGGTAAGCATTTATGAGTTGTGAGTATCTCTCTCTTTATTTTAAATTTATATATTATGTGTATGGGTGTGTCTAATACTAATTATGTGTGCGTGCATGTGTGTGTGTGTGTTTTTTTTATTTTTTTTTATAATGTTATTTGTGTGAATTGTGATGTGAGTAAATGTGTGCATATATAGTATAAACATAATATAAATTTACATTACTTAATAATTAGGAAATACCTAGAGTTTGTATATGTGTATATATAGTTATCAAGATTTAATAACTTTTTGTTATAAATATAGTGATTTTATAAAAAAGTACAGTAATAAAGTTAGTGATTGTTTAAGTATTTGATTGGTTAACTAAACAATTCATTTATTATTTATGTATGGATGAGTTTTGTCGTTTAGTTTAAAATATTTTTATAAAAACAATGACAAATAGATAATGAAACTACATAAAAATAAAATTGTTTTAAAAAAAATGGTCACACTTACCCATATTGACAATAAATAAAGACAACTGAGAATGAACTATCATATAACGATATTAAAAAATGAAAACTCTTCAATTATTAGTGTGTGTATGTGTTTTTTTTTTTTGTTTGTTGATAACTCGATATATTCAAGTTTTCTTTTTATGAAATATTGTTTAATTTAAATTTCTTAATGATCTCCTGGAAAAGTTTTATGGAGCCACCATGGTCTGTTATTATGACACTAATAATGTCCATAAAGTTACAAATTATTGGTGTAGTTGGTATAGTTATTTTGCAAATAAATAGAATTCTAGCAAGCATGAAGAATGAGGAGCTTCAAGGAAAGGAAGAAAAGAGTCCAGTTGTGTAGCACAAATATTTTTCTTTCCAAAACACAAAATAAAATAATATTCTTTTGAATACTAAATTTGTCAATTTAAATTATCTTACAGGCATGAAAAAATTGGAAACAAGGTATAGCTTCAAATCTTGTAGATCCCACATTAAAGGCAGGTTTGACAACTGAAATAATAAGATATATTCACATTGGATTGCTTTGTGTTCAAGAAAACGTAGCTGATAGACCAACTATGGCATCTGTTGTTCTTATGCTTAGTAGCTACTCTATTACCCTACCTACACCTTCAAAACCTGCATTTTTTATGCATGGTAGTATTGAATCAAACAATTTTTTGCAATGGGAGCATGATTCAAGGGTGACAGAGCCAAATCTACCTATACAAGTTTCGATAAATGAGGAGTCAATCACTGAGCTATCTCCTCACTAGTGTTTTATGAATTTGAAATGTAATATTTTCCTTATTTATTTATTTAATTTAAAAATAAAAAATATATAAGTTATTAACAACTAATCATTCTTTCAAAACTGAACCTTTCTTTTTTTAGTGACCAAAAAAAGAAAGTTTGAGATTTTTTTTACCGTATCATGTTGTTTGATTGCCAAAGTCCTTAAACACTATTCTTGATTCGCATTCCTCAGGTGTTTCCCACTGGAGCTTCTAATGCAAAAACGTAGGTCTCAACATAGTGTCAAATCACTGAACCACATTACCAAAACTGAGGCACATTACATGCTTCCAGATGCAACCCAGTACCAGTAGCAATATTTTAATTCCAAAATGTGTCTTTAGAATGGCTGTCATCTCTGCTATTATGATAAATCAAGTTTAGCTTGTCCACATCATCATTCAAATATATATTCTTTTGTCTTTACAAAAATTTGTTAATATTATTGATTAAATATTAATATTAGTTATTGATGACTTATATGAATAGTTCGATATTTCCTTCTTCTAGGAAGAAAATGCTTATTTCAATTCACAATATACAAGCTATTTAAACTTTAAACAGCTTGTATATTGTCACTATATTTTAAATTTTTGGCAAGTTATAAATAATCATTAAATAATTCACCACCTTTCTGGATAAAGTAACCTAATACTTACCAAAATTCTCATTGAATTAGGTTTGACATTATTTAAACAAATTGTAATTAAATCATGTAATTTCTTCTCTATAAATTCTTTGATTTGATTTTTTATTTACTAATGCTTATTAATTAAATATGTATCATATATAAATATATTTTTTTATCAAACATTCCATACATTGCACATGTTAGTGACTAGTTGTATATATAATGGTGTCTCGTATGACAAATTGTCAAAATTTTAAACATCGTTAAAAATGAGAAACATTCAAATTTTATATAGATATTACATAATCATAATGTGCTATTACACAAATACAATTCCTTGGTAAATGTTAAGATAGATGATAACTATTTTATATTATCTTGAGTAAAATTTAGTCCCACAATTGTAGTGTATCACATAAAATCGGAACTACAACCATGTAGAAAGAGAATTAAAATTAGATATAATAACAAAATTCTATTACACCACAATAGAACCAAGAGAATTATTATAATGCATAATCCAATATGAGTATGAGGCTAGGAGTTGTACTCTACATTATTGCAAGGAAAAAAAAAAGAACAAATCTAGAATAAAGAACAAATAGAGAGCATATCTAATTAGTTAAGAAATCAAACAGACAAAATTCTAGTAGTGTGGAATAATTAAAATTGTAACAAAATAAATATAAAATAACACAACTTTACCGTCAATATGATTTCCCTACATCTACATCACACCCAATTACTCTGTATTTTATTGGCTTTCACGGAAACTAAACCAAAGAAAAAATCATAAATCAATTTGCAATGTTTCTTAATCCAGTGTACTCAATCAAGTATTCTTATGCCCACAGTGAGATGCTCCTTGGACCATAGTGGATGCTCTGTAATTTCAGTCCATTGTTGATTTTTGGTTGCCAAATTCTCCACGCATTGCAGTAAAAATTTCTGTGTCATTTGCTTTACTCAAACATGAATTCAATTACTCCCTTGAGAAATAAAGAGTGAACCTCCTGAAGTCCAGGCCATAGTCTACAACTCTCCCAAATCTAACAGATTGTATAACATGCCAAAAAGATAACCAACTAAGAATAGAATAATATAGAAACAACGTAATGAACATGTTTATTAGTTTAGAGAGAAAGCAACGTACCATTCCATTGCAAAGACCACCATTAACTTCTTCAACATATTTTCACCTTTAAATTAAAAACAACAAAATTAAATGAAACCTTGATTATATAAGGTAGTCAGGTCAGGTCTATTATTAACCCATATTTGTCAAGTGTAACATTGGAACTATCAGATGACATATTCATTTACTTTTCTTTGTGTGATGGCAGAGCATATTCTGATAGCTAATTAATAGCATTATAGCGAGATCTGAGTTGAAGGTAAGGTAACATGTCTATGAAATAATAGGCAACTTCTGACTTTAGATTAAAATATAAACATAATTACATAATGCGTAACTTGTCCAACAGACGACAAAGGAGCACTTCTCTTTGAAGGAAACCACACCCTCTGCTAGGTTTCACTTGGTGGCGGGAGTGAATAATTGGCATTATCATCATTCACTGCAACCCAAACTCAAAAAAATAAGAGTCGGAGAAAAAAGGGACTCTCTCCTATAATTGAAACACTTCAATTTGGCTTAGGTATCATCACAAACACTTAGGGGTGATGAGGTTGGACTCTTTTCATATGCTATGCACTAAAGTGCTGGCTATTGTAGACAATAATCTGGGATGATGATAAACACTGTTTCCCCTTGGATCATGACAATAGAAACAACCTACAACATCTAACATTCCATGAGGTAAAAGAGATGACAATCCAACTACAAATTGTAGACCACTGAATTCATTTGATGTCAAGCTTTACATTCAGACTCAATTGCAAGTTGGACTACAAATATCAGTAGCATAATCAATGGCAAATTATAATTCCAAGCCAAAATTTGTTTCTAAGGAACAACATATGATCCAACTCAGATTTTTGCAGGAGAAGAAACGACATTTTTTTCCTATCCTTTTATCTTATTTTTCCCTCAAATGTGAAGAATAAATTAAAATTTTGAAAGACAACAAAGATGAAAAAATTATTGTATAAATAATGTGACTTCCTCCACCGACAATAATGTGAGTTAAATATAAATAAGCAGAATCTCACCAACATGTTTAATATAACCACAAATTAAACACTTACCCAACAAAACTTTTTTAATGTAAATAAGCAAGAACTCACCAACATGTTTAATATAAACATAGGTCATGCACTTAGCCAACAAAACTTCCTAAGAGCAAAACCTTAAAGACACATCACAAAAGCAAATAACAACAAAATTACAAATCAGAAGAGAAACATAACAAACAAAAGATCCTAGAGAGTTGAGAAAAATTACATCTCAACACAAGCAATTAACAACAAAATTGCTAAATTTCATAACTTGGTTTTATCCACATAGCAAAAAATAACTTCTAGAGCCTATAAATATGGCCACATACCAAAACTATCAACCAAATTATAGCACATGTTAGGATATAAATATCAAGCAACCGAGATGACCAAATTTTTAGTGAAATAAAGTAGAAAAGTGCATTCATGATCAATTGGAAACCTAAGCGAACCTCAACTCCACAAAAATCATACTTTAAAATCAAGTTCTAATCTACTTCCAAAAAATATTTAAACAAATGATTAAATGCATTAAGTACTAATCAAATTAAATAAAAGATCAAAAGAATAGTAAATGTAACATCTCCTTAACAATTTAGCCATTACAAACTCTCTATGAAATCCATATATCGAAGTGTAGGTGTCAAAAATATCCCTAGATACACAGTACTTAAGTATACAACTTATGTTAAGTGCAATATGATAGAGGTTAAAACTGATTTAATTCGAAGGTATAGAACTACAAAATCTCCATATAAAGATAACTAAAACAATTTATTTATTTTTAATCCAATAACTAAAACAATTTCAACAATTAAAAAATTAAGAAATAGGCATTAATAGTTATCAATTCCACTATGAGACGACAAAAAAAGAGGGGGGTTTTAAAAAAAAAAAAAAATCAAGGTGATAAAAACTTGCCAAATCTTTTTGAATCAAATCTTGTCAATAAAAAAATTACAACAACAAATATTCCAACTTACAAACCTCAAAGGTGTGCCAATATTTCATAGTTTCATACCAGAGCCACATATTTCTTTGTTTGATTAATGTTGGAATCTTAGAATTGAACAACAAATAAACCAATAAAATCAACATATATATACAAAATCCCAAAAGCAGCAAAACTGCTGGTCTGCTGCAAACAAACCAAGCCAAGAAATCAACGACAACTCAAAAGGATTTTGTGAATACAACAGAAGGCCAAAATTTATATCAATATGGGAAAAAGAAAGAATTGAATCCAAAAATTATGTACCACCTGTCTAAAGAGAAATTTCATCAAACACATGGCAGGCAACCCTTTTCAAAATCCTCCAATCATGCCCTTCTTTTGCTCATCTTTTTAAGTCTCTCAAACCAATTCTAAATTTTAAACCTTAATCAAAACCAATTCTAGGCTACATACGTAAATCAAAACTAAACAATTCATATCAAATTTTTTGAACATAAGAAAGTACCTTTAACTGATGTGCTGTCGGCAGTATTACAGTGATGGGATGTCGACTGAAGGTGAGTGCTGGCTTGACAATGTTGGCAGCCCTCAAACTTTGCTCTCCGGGTCTCTATTTCTTCTCGATGTGCCTTAAAGATGTTTTTCTTGCTTTGAGGCTTTGCTTGAAAATAGGTAAAAACTTGTATGGAGAAATTGTCAAAAAGTTCTTGCAAGAAATAAAGTACAAAGAGTGTAATTGAAAAGAGAAGCCATTTTTCTGAGATTTTCCACCAAATAGAGAGAAATTGTTTCAAAGTTGTGCACAGAAAAATAAATTTCAGAAGAGAGTGAGAGAGAGAGAAAGGTTTAGGGAAAGGAGATGTTAGTGTGTGAGAGGGGAAGAGAGTTTTTTTCGTTTTTTGGTTGTTAAGAGGTATTGGGTTTTGTAACGCGTATTTGGTGGGGAAAAAATTAGATTTATTTTTAATTTAAATTAAATAGGAAAAAAATTAAATGTTGATGTGGAAAATTGCGGGAGTTTTAGAGGTTTCGATTTTATATATATAAACTAGTCGCTAACCCGTGCGATGCACGGGAAAGTTTAGGAAATTTATTTTAATATATTTTATGTTTTTTTTCTTTATTAAGCACTAATAAATAAAACTTGTATATTTGAACAAATAAATCAAGGTTTATAGTAACAATTTCCACATTAAAATCGCAATAATATAAGATCAAAAACTTACATACAAATAAATACAAATATAATTTGTTTATGCTTATATGCTTCCACTTCTCATGGTTGGAAATCTTCATTACTGTATACAATTGTATCTTTGTATGATGTAATCTCATTTTTAACCTCAAGGAAAAGTTAAATCATGGTCCCAACTCCCAAAGAGCAACATAAAGTTGTTTTCAGGCCCCTGGCAGTGTTCTTTCTTTTTCATGGTACCCTAGATCTCCCAAAAGTGCAGCTTATATGCCTAAAAAAAGAAAATAACTTATTAACTTCCTTGACAATAACAAAGACCACCACATGAAAATGTCCATTTAACAGAATAAGAATCATATTATTTAGTTTCACTAATCCACAATTGAATTTAGTAACTCACATTAAAGATAACACCAAAGACTTTATATTACATACAATCCATCATTACCATCATTAAAGATATGAGCATGTGGTTTGAAAATCATCATCTAAAGCATTGCCATGTCAAAAAAGAAAAAGAATATATCAAGCATTGAGCACACACTTAACATGGAATGTAAAAACCTGGTCCTTTTTTGACTTGATAAATGCAGCTCTTTTATCGAACTTCAATATTAAAATCTGCAAAATAGGAATTTAATATTTAAAAAAAAAAATTATATCCCTAAACTTATTATTTAATGGGCAAAGAGAAAGCAAAGAGTTAAATAAAATGTTTTCACATCTACCACTTTAAAAAGGCTTAGACAAAGATACTTACCCAAGAGAATGAACTTTTGATAGAATCATTGATTTGAAAACTTCTACTTTTAAGAACCCCTTCAACAAAAAGAAGTGTTTTGACTAAGGACAAATATCCACTTCGCATTTTCAGGTCCTCCTGCTGTGTGAAGGAATTCACCACTATGGTTGAAGATAAGTTTCCCATCTTGAACCACAACTTCATAAGCCTTCCTTTTTGCCTGCAATGCATGATGATTGAACTTCAAATTAAGTATGGTGTTTGTTCCATGATGCATGATTGCTTTTTATCAAAATACAAACTCTACTTCCTAGCTAGGGTGCATAAAGCAGGGACATGAGACTCACCGGACCAAGATATCTGATGCATTGCAGCTGAAGCTTCGATCTAGAACATCTCTCATGATTGACCTCTTTTCCTTCTCCTACGTCGAGCCTGTTATTTTTTGAAGTTCAGATGTTAAGGCAATTAAAAGTCAAAATTGCTATAATTCTGTCAAATTTATCATTGCTCCCCATGTGCAAAATCCCATTGAGACCTAGCATCAAATACCTCATAGGCACTATTATAGAGACTCTTTTTATCTTTTTGTCAAATAAAGCAAAAACTGATATTTAAATTGCCACAATTAAAAGCACAACCACCATTCAAAATTTGAGAGATAAGTAGGATAATTAATTGATATAGATAATTAAACTGTTTATTTACTAATATATCTTGTAGGCATTCTATCAAACACCTGTTAGGAATCTCAAACAGCTATAGTAACCAACCCCAACCTTCAAAACAAAAATAACGACTTCTATAGAATAGAAAGTGAAACAGAGATGACATTCGAGTTGATCAAATAGATGTCAAGAGGTATTTGGATGTGCAGAGTGATAAGAGAACTAATTCTCACATTTATGGCTTTTGCAAGGTTTTTTATTTTTGGTGGTAATGTAGGAAGGGGATAAGTGGAGTGGCCTGAAGATTTGGAATTGCTACTGTGAAGTAACATAAAAAAAGCCATGCCATGCCATGCTTTTCAACAGCTAAGATTTAGTGTTTTTGCCTTAACCCACCCAGCTGGGCTAGTGAGGCCTTGGCGTGTCAAGTCCTAGGTCCTGTGTTCAGGTCATCACTTACCTGATATGGCGGGTAAAAAAAAGATTATGTTTACTTTGTTAGGTATTAGTTGGACTATATTTGTGATCTAAATGTTTGATAGTCGGAGAGGGCTTGGTGAGTGAGGTTAGGGTGGTGTAGACTGCAGGTTAGTGCAACAAAAAGAGTGTCTGTTCAACACAATGTTTAGAGAAAACAGGTGAAAATCTTTACCATCGGATCCCCAGATTTCTCAGCCCTCACTTAAATATCCCTCTTACAGTCCTCTAAGAGCCAAATCTACCGAAATTCAAATCCATAGCTCCCTCCACTAATTCAGGAGTAAATAACCTATACACTTGCATTGCAGGCATAACCTAACCTCACATACTAATTAAATCAATTACTTATTACTTCATAACTCATAGACAGTTCATTGAAGCATTTCATCAAACACATAATTTGCATTCCACAAACGAAAATAGAAATAGAAAATAAAGACAAACCCAAAACAAATATTTCAGTCATATAGCAATATGCAACAATACCCACAAAAAGAAATTTTGATTTTTGGGGTTATACCATCCTCCTTTCCTCTCATCCTAATAATTCCAATTCTCCAACACTACCAACCATGAACGGTTAAATAAATTATAAAAAAAATCTCAAGAAAATTCCAAAACCTGCTTCAGAGGCTGCATTAGAGTTTTTGGATTGCTCATAGCTTCCTCGACGACACCGGCGGCATCTGAGTTTTGGGTTTTGATTTTTGGGGAAGGAGAGGGTTGCATGAAAGAATCTGAAAAGAGAGTGGAGGGCATCGGGTATTTTGGGAGAAAAAGAGAGTACCAGATTTAGAAAATATATATATATTTATATATATTACCGGTAGCGGTTTAGGCGGCCTGATGTTGATGAGCGACTGGCTTGCCGGTGGATGATAGTCTGACACTTCGACGATTCTGTCTCAATCTCCTTTTTTCTGTCTCTGTTCTGAGGAAGAAGATGTTTTGGTGAAAGAAAGGGTAGAGCATGTGAAAGAGAAGCCAGAGCATCGGTTTTTTTTTTTTTTTTTTAATATTGTGTTGACGTGGAAATTTAAATTTTTCATAATTAGATAATACAAAAAAAAATTTTTAAAATTGGATGAAAGAATCCTAAATTCAAGGAGTCTTACATAGAAACAATGAAATGTAATCATGAAATTTCTTGCTCATTCAACAAAATTTGAAATAAACCCAAAAAAAAAAAAAATGTTCCAAAATTTGGAAGAAAGTGATTTTTTTTTTCTTTCTTTCGACTCCAATAGTTAAATATTTTGTTAAAAAAAAAAAAAAGAGTTAATTATTTAAAGCATGTTCCAAAGTTCCAAAAAGATAAACAAAATAAATTCAGGGTAGTCCAAGAGAGATAATAGTTGTCTTTGTTTTTGCTAGAAGCAAGTACCAATGTCTTCAACTAACAATAATTAATAATTAAAATATCATGAAATTCAAATCCTATAGTAATAACCTATGAATTACATCAACCATAGTAGTAAATAGTTTCACAAAATTCACTTAGCCCCAAAAAAAAAAACGAATTCACTTAGCCCAAAAAAAAAAAAAAAAAAATCACATTCTCACTATAAGAGTGATTCCAAAAATGTAGTGCCACTAATTTATACCAAATTATCAATTTCACTTTTTTTTATGACAATACTTTCTAAAAAAAAAGGAGTTAATTATTTAAAGCATGTTCCAAAGTTCCAAAAAGATAAACAAAATAAATTCAGGGTGGTCCAAGAGAGATAATAGTTGTCTTTGTTTTTGCTAGAAGCAAGTACCAATGTCTTCAACTAACAATAATTAATAATTAAAATATCATAAAATTCAAATCCTATAGTAATAACCTATGAATTACATCAACCACAGTGGTAAATAGTCTCACAAAATTCACTTAGCCCAAAAAAAAAAAAAACAAATCGAATTCACTTAGCCCAAAAAAAAAAAAAAAAAATCACATTCTCACTATAAGAGTGATTCCAAAAATGTAGTGCCACTAATTTAAACCAAATTATCAGTTTCACTTTTTTTTTTTTTTTTTATGACAATACCTACTACACCAAAGGAAAAAGCAGACAATGTTTATAATGTAAAAATATGGAAATGTAAGAAACAATGGGTGAAGCCTACCAATTGTATTAAAGCAACAAAATATTGAATAGAACCCAAATGAAGGCCAGTTTAACTGTGAGAAATCTCAACCATGTATAAAAATCAAACTGAATATTATAATTTTTTGTATATAATTGAGAAATCTCAACCTTGTATAAAACTGAATATGTTATTCATTTAACTACTGATATAGATTGTCTATTTAAGGTAGCAAAATCATATGCTCTACCAGCAACCTCCTCATCATAATATTCACCTGTATACAAAACGTAAATAAATGAATCCACAATTTATATGAGATAACACATCTATTACCAAGTTTATCCCCCATAAGTCTATGGAGATGTAGTTTCTTTATGTCCAGCTCTTATGCTTTAGGTTTAATGTTATATCTTTAAATTATAAAATGCAACTTTTATATTTCAGTTATGTTTTAAATTTGATAATGCAATTTTCATGGGATCCTCTTCTCAAAGATGTCACTCATTAATAACAATGGGCTACAGGCATCAAACATGTCTATGTTTTCTACTTTTAACTATCTAAGGATTGGAAACATTTTCATAGGTGATTAGAGATGGCATCACAAAATTGTCTCAAACAGCCATATATGAAAGAAGAGCCAACAGGAAATAACAAAACGCTATTCTAAAGAGAACCAAAAACTCAGTAATTAACATAAAAAACCAATAATTTTACTTACAAAAAATTACAAAATAACTATTGTGGGTACTTGCCCTGCCATTAAGCAGTTTTGTCCGCTTTGGGGAGCCAGTCCCTCACGGTTTTGTTACGAAGGGATGGGGAGTCCAGGATCTTCACCACTTTGGGCTTTACACCTTTGTCCCACATC
>JARYZH020003383.1:0-11143 GCA_030021035.2 Notholithocarpus densiflorus | reverse complement strand
TGGTTTTATTTTGATTTTTGTTTCTTTAAAAAGTTTATATCTTGCAATTTTCTATTATAAATTTGTTTGGAAGCTGAGAAAATGGCTGAGAAAATATGAAAAATTTGTAGGAAAGTAGCATTTTTAGAATGTTACCAAATACTAGAAATCGTTTTCCGGACTGTTTTCCATTGCACACCCAAACGCCCGGATTTTAATTTCCTTACGGGAATTCATTTTTCTCTGCATTTATTTTATACTCGGAATTCGATTTACATTGAACCAAACGTAACCTAAGAGTAAAACATTTTACTTATTTTAGGCTTGGTTTTACTATTTGACTGTAAAATATTTTACAATTGACCACATTTTACACCAAAACAAAACATTGTAAAATGTGTAAAATATTTACTTCAAAACAAATGGAGAGTTAATAACATGTTTGAACTAATTGTTTATATACTATCAATGAATTACAAATATGAATTTGATCTTATATAAACCTAATTACAAACTTACAAAATATGTTCTCAAGTCTATTTCATTATTTTTTGGAGAGCATACATAAAAAAAATATAATATTATATATAGTCAAATTTAGAATGCATGTTCATAAGTTTGTTCACGAATAAATTATTATATTTGAGCTTTAACTGTTTAATAATTGAGCTAAAACTTGTGCTTAAATTTAATTTATTTGCTAAAAAAAACAAACATGAACAAGTTTGGTTCTTACAGCCATTACTCTAAGATTGTGCTTAATTTTTTTGATGAACAAATTGTGCTTAATTTGGATAACTTTGGCCCTGTTTGGTAAGTGTGTTTAAACACACTTTTGAGCATTTTAAACAACATTACACACTTTTTCACATACTTTTTCACCCACACGTATCAAAAACACTCAAACAACATTAACGTGGAAAAAAAGTGCAAAAGCAAAAGGCAACATGGGTCCCAGCTCATGTTGACCAGTAGGTCTGCGCGGAAAATGTGGTTAGGAAAGTAGAGTAGAATTTTAGTAAATTCAAATTAATGGATCCCAGCTCATATTGACCAGTAGGTTTGCGTGGAAAATGTGGTTAGGAAAGTAGAGCAGAATTTTAGTAAATTCAAATTAATGGATCCCAGCTCAAGTTGACTAAAGGTCTGCATGGAAAATGCTGGGATTGAGATCAAGTTACCTAATTCTATGTTTGGTTGTAGCTAGGAAAAGGGAAGGGAAAGAGAAAATAAAATATTTTCAAAGAGAAAATAAAATATTTTCTTTTGATGTGTTTAGATATAATATAAGAAAGGAAGGATAGAAGAAAATGTGAGAATTCATCTTTTTTTTTTTGGTTTGCTTTAGGGTAAAATATTATTTTGGTTCCTAAGGTTTACTAAAAATTTATTTTTCATCCCTAAACTTTAAGAAGTAATTTTTTGTCCCTAAACTATTGAAAAGTTTATATTTCGTCCCTAAACTATTGAAAATGTTTTATTTATGTCCTTAAATTTTACTAAATTTTTTTTCATCCCTAAACTATTGAAAAAGTTCTTTTTTCATCCTTATTTTATCTCAATATTATTCAAAAAACCCTTTAAAAAGTTTAGGAATGAAAAAAGAACTTTTTTAAAGCTTAGGTACGAAAAACAAACTTTTAGTAAAATTTAGAGACTAAAATAGTATTTTACCCTAAGAAATATAAAGCAAAAATGCATGCTTTTACCTTTGTGCTCTTATTAATGATGGAGAAATTCATATATTAAAACACTTGCAAATTCTTAAAAGTGTTAAAAGACAAATTAGTCATTTTATAGTATAAAGGGGTGGAGCCAAAGAAATTAGTGCTATCCCTTCCTCCCATTTTCTCCCAAATTGGGCTGATACAAAAAAAAGTGACCAAATAGAAGAAATGACTAGCCTTCCTTGCTATTTCGTTATTTTCTCTTTCCTTCCCCATTTCCAAATACCATGTAAGATATTAGAGAAATATTAATGGGCATCATAAGACTGTCGTTAAGATTGATATATTGCGGGATCTATTTAATAAAAAATTGGTCTAAATTTATGAGAGGATTAAAAATATTACTAAAGTGATAAATAAAACTCAAAAGGTTAGCTTCATGATATTTATGAGATTTTGAGTTTGAAACTTCCTGGGATCACTTATATGGGATTTTCTCATGTAATAAATTGGTGTTTATAGAATGATGGGATTACAATGTCTAAGGGAATAGTTAAATACTAAAAAAAAAAAGAAAAAAAGAAAAAGAAGGTTAGAATACTCTTTTTTTTTTTTTTTTTTTAAACCATTATAAAACAAAATGATTTGAAACAAAACTATTTCTTTTAACGGGCATGGCAGTTGACACTACCCTTACACTAAATGCAAAAATTCTTAATTCTTAACAGAGATTGAATTAATAACTGAAAAAAATGACGAGAAAGAAAATTCCTGAATCCACTAGTTTTCTTTCCAACAATCCGCCAAACCAGACACTCTAAAAATTCACTTTCTCTCTCCTCCTTTTCCATCCCCGAAATCAACCCACCAAAAAAAAAAAAGAGTGAGAGACTTCAGGGCAGAGAGTGACGGTGTTGCTCTTCTAGTCTCTAGAGATGAAAACGTTGTTAGATCTTGAAAATAGCTAGGATGCTTTGATTTAACTCAGTCATATACATCACCCAAAAAGCTAAAACACTCAGGTTCTTGATTATGGCTTCAGCATCAGTTGCCGGTAAATCCAAACAGAGTAAATCCGATCCGAATAGGGGATACGGTCCATTGGCAACAGCCCCATCCGATCCGAATAGGGGAGACGGTCCATTGGCAACAGCCCCATCTGATCCGAACTCATCACCTGCGCCACTGAGTCGGTACGAGTCACAAAAGCGTCGAGACTGGAACACCTTCTTACAGTACCTAAGGAACCTGAGGCCCCCCATAACTCTAGCAGGGTGCCGTGACAACCACGTGATCGACTTCTTGAAGTACTTGGACCAGTTCGGAAAAACCAAGGTCCATCTCAGTGGGTGCCCATACTTCGGCAACCCGGAGCCACCAGGCCCATGTCCCTGCCCACTAAGGCAAGCGTGGGGTAGCCTTGACGCGCTCATCGAACGGCTCAGATCGGCTTACGAGGAGCACGGTGGACGGCCAGAATCGAACCCGTTTGCAGGCAGAGCTGTAAGGGTTTATTTGAGAGAGGTCAGAGACCACCAAGCCAAAGCCAGAGGGATTCCTTATAAAAGGAAAGACAGGAAACGCCCAACTACTGTAACGGACAAAACTGTCGTGGCGAGTAAAGGACAAGGAGGTAATGCTACTGGTAGTGGTGGCGATGGAAGTGGTAGTGCTGCTCAAACAACATTTACCGGAGTATAGTTTTACTCATCTCTTCTTCTTTTTTAACCTTGTTCGATTTTCATTTCTGTTTTAGTTTTTGATTGTGATTATTATGAGTTATATACATATTTTATATATCCGGCGATTCTCTTATTATTGGATCGACCGCATAAAGACTTCCTTTTGTTTGCTCGCTTTCTTTGTACCCAACGACTATCTAACTCATTTGACATCAAACCCAATCCAAGAATGCCTAAGTTCATTGAGCCATGGATAGTCAGTTAGATAGGATTGGGTGGAGCTAGAATGTGAAATTCTATAGAGAGTTTCATGATTGAGAATTGGAGTCAATGAATTCACTTCTAGACCTTTTACACTCAAAAGTCTTAACTCTTTCCCTTGGTGATAAGGCCCCATGGAAGCTTGAGGGAAGATTCTCGTTTAAGATAATCTCATTGAGCAAGGTTTCTCATTAGTTGGTTGGTGTTGCATGTGCCGATATTAAGGAGAGACGGTGGAACATTTGTTGATCCATTGTGAAGTGCCCTACGGTTTGTGGAGCATAGTATTGAGAGCCTTTGGGATTCAATGAGTGTTACCAAGGAGAGTAGACGATCTTCTGCTTGAGTGGAGAAATTGCTTTGGGAAGCACTCATTGGATATTTGGAACTGTGTCCTGTTACGTTTGATATGGTTATTGTGGAAAGTGTGAAATAGTCGTATTTTTAACGATATGGAAAGATCAACAGCTCAGTTGGAAACATTTGCTGAACACGAAATAACCTCTTATCTATATCTATATATTACTAAAAGCTGAAGCGTAGCATTTAATGCTGTTGCTTTCACGTTGCACCACATCAGCTGTCACGTCATTATTTTTTTTCTTTTCTTTTTTTAAAATATAATTTGTCCTACAATTTTAAAATAATTTTTACAATTTTCAACCCTATAAATTCAGGCCACTACTTATTTATTTACTTCCACTATCACCCTATAATAAATCTGTATAATTAATCCAGTTCAACTCTTATTTATTTAGCTCTACTATCAAGCCCAACCCAAAGCCTTTTCAGTTCAACTTTAGGGTTTTGTGTGAGCTTTTTCAGCTTAAAGGAAGAAAAAAAAAACAAAAACAAAAACAAAAACAAAACAAAACAAAATGTTGAAGCCTTTCAAACTTTAGGGTTTTTTTTTTTTTTTTTTTTTTTTTTTTTTTTTTTTTTCCAATTTTCTTATAATTGTTTTTAACATTTATTTTTTTAATATTTATACTTCTCCAACCTTTCTCTCTCCCTTACCATTTTATCTCCCCACTACTTCTTCAATCTTTCTCCCTCCCTTACCTTTTCATCTCCCCACTACTTCTTCAATCTTTCTCCCTCCCTTACCTTTTCATCTCCCCACTACCCACTACCCTCTACATTAATATCATTCTTCCTCTTTCCCTTTATCTTCCTTTATTTTTGTCTCTTCTTATTCACATCCTCTTATTATAAATTTGTCACTATCTCTTCTATTCTATGCATAGCTTTCACTCACAAAAAAAAAGGTTCCTTCTCTCTCTCTCTCTCTAAATTTTTTGGTGGATTTTTTTTTTCTTGCATCTCTACTTTAGGTTGATAATTTTTTATATTCTTTAAAACTCTATTTTGGGTTAATGCGATTTAGTTTTGTTTTTTAAATTGTTGTTGTTGTTTTTTTATTATTTTTTATTCTCTTTGATTGTTAAATGTTATCCTATTGCGTTCTAAAGAATTAAATATAGCATATAAAAATATAATATTATTCTATTACATAGCATGATTTGGATAATTTGGTATTTATTCTGTTACATGGCATGATTTTTTTATAGTTCTCAATTTAGATGTTAAACTATGAGACTTTACTAATTTTTGTTTATTTTCAAATCCTTTGTGGTAGACAAAGTACTCTTAATAGTTGTATTAGAAGTACTCTATAATGCCACTTATTTAAAGAAAAGCAAAAGTTAGCCAAACGAAAATAATCGAATAGGTGACAAATTTTAACTTTTGCAATTTTATTTTTATTATTATTATTTTATAACAATGCATGTATAGAAATTTAATTCTTAGATTTTGCTAATAATTGTTTATTTGATGATATGTTTTAGGCGGCCGAAATTATAATTTCTACAAAAAAGATAACCTTAATAGATTATCAAAAACAAAATTTTATCCTAATATTGGTTCAATTAATCATTGTTAAGTTTTATCAATTTTTTTTAGTTTACGTTTTTTTGGTGTTTTAGATTGTTCCTATATTACATTTATGATTGTTCCTATAATAAATAAAAATATAATTACGAAATACATTACTCATTATTAGATTAGTTTAAATTGTAAAAAAAAATTTAATAAAACCACTATAAAAATAATTATCACGTGCAACGCGCGGGTTCGCAGCTAGTTTTTATAAATATCATTACTTCATTAGTTTTTTATTTTTTATTTTTAAAAGAACCCTTCAAGATCTCATCAAGAACCCTATTTTAGTACTGAATCCCTAAAGATCCTACATAAAATTTGGTATATGAGCTCATTCAATCTTTTGTCCTGTGCCATTACTGACTGTATTAAACTGTCTGATATTTGCATTTATATTTTCAATTGCACTTTGATCCAACTTCTAATTTTTTTTTTTTTTTTTTCAGATTGAGGAAGCTATTAAATCAAATCAAGTAAAGAGAATTAACCTCCAATTAATATGTTTACTAACCTAACCTACAATTAAAGATAATTGATTATGTGTGTGCCTGATTAACTACCTAAAAAAGAAAAAAAGAAAAAGAAGATGACATTTGTGCCTCTCATCTTATTATTATTATTTTTTCAGATGGAGGAAGCTATTGAAATGCAAAGGCAGCTTCAATTAGACTATGAGATGTTGAAAAAACTACAAGATGCTGAAAAAGCAAAGAGGGAACTACAGCAGCAAGAGTACTTTGATACAAAATTAGCTAATGGGGAACATGAGAAAGGTATTCCCTTCTAGAACACTTAACCTATTATTTTATTTGTCTGATGCATGATGTTGCGGCTTGTTTCTTTTAATATAGATTACATTCCTACAAGCAGGTTCTTCTTATATACGTTGTGTCTTCTTATTGACTCATTTCATTCCTATTTAATTTGTTTCTTGTTATAATCATTCGAATTTGATTGCAATCATTAAAAAAAGTCTTATCCACTACATAATTAATTTGCTTATGTTGGGTTTGGGATACCTGGTAGGTAGGTAGCCTTAGTGCCTTACCCCAAATTTTAGAGAGACTAAGACATGGACTCAAACCCGCAGCATATTGCTTGGGCAGGGGAATATAGATTTTCCAAATTTTTTAATTTATCCCCATGTCCATATTTTGTTGTATTTGTATCCTGTATAGGGTATTTGAGCTTCACAGTAGGAAAGTGTACTGGCACTTTTTGGGCAACTGAGAATTTGTCGCATCAAATTTAATCTGAGTTAGATTGTTAGGCCACTATTCACTAAACTTGGATTCATGTTTGGAGTTCCAAAATTTTTTCATAATTCCCTTATTATTTTGGAAAGTTTTGAAATATTCCCAAGAAAGTCTAATGTTTGTGTTGAGAAATGCACCAAAAAAGGCTTGTAAGATCCAGCTAGGGCTAATGAATTTCATTAAATATTTGAGTCTGGAAAGTTGGTGCAGCAATTGTGAATCTGTAATAGGCATCTGATGGCTTCGGCAAAATTTCAACACTCACGTTGTCTGTATTGACATGAAATGTTTTCAGCTAGGAATATTGCTTATATTTCGGTGTTTGGTTGTGAAACTAAAAATTGCAATATATTTTTGGCATTTGGCTCGTAACAAAAAATCATAATTTTTTCTACATCATTACCTCCTCTATCAAATATCCATTCCAAGAGCTCAGCAATCTCAGCCAAGTATCAGTTACAACTCAAGCATCCAATTGAATATCACAGATTTTGCCCACAGATACACTGATAGAATTCACATAAATGATCATAATTACACATATAGTTCAAATAAATTATGCCAAGACATATGCCATGAAAAAATTCACAAAAATGTTACAAAAAAAGGGAATTAAATTGAGAGTTTGAGAGAGTGACGTAGGAAAAATAGGGGAATTTGTCTGCGTGTGGTTGGGGTGGGTTAAGGTTAAGGAGGATTTATGGAAATAGGATCTAGAGTTGTTGCAGAAAGGGTTATGGGGTTGTGTTGGGAATTAAAAGGTGGTTCGATAAGCTATTTGATGGCCATTTGGTAGAAGAAAGTATTTGAGGATTTAGGGTTTTGATAGGTAAGAGAAAGGGAATGATTTGGGGTTGTAAGTAGAAAGGAAATGGGTAGTTTTTATGGTATTTAGGGGCTATATGAACAGTATCCGTGATCTATATCATAAGAGGAGGAGGAGGAAGAAGACAGGAGAAAGAAACCAAATAGGCTGTTGTGCCTCTATGCTTAAAACATTCAATAATTTTATTATTCAATTCCATCTCAAGTCTATATAAGTATATTTTTAGACAAGTATACATGTAATGATTATTCATAATTAAATCGGGCCTTACGTTTAGAGCCTAAACTTGAAGTTAAGCTTGGCTTGCTTGTTAAACAAACAAACATAAATAAGCTTTTTCATGAGCCGTGCTCAAGTTGTTCATAAATAGCTTGATTCATTTACAGCCCTACTTTGGGCCCAAAGAAAATAAACCTAAGATACTTAGGATCTCCTAGAAGATTCTAGACTCAACTAAATTACCCAAAATACCCTTAATTCGCAAGAAATACACAAATTACAGATTTGTCCCTAATTACAAAATTGACCATAACTAATGAAATAAAGATCCAAATAAAAAACTGTTTTAACCCTAAAACTGTTTTAACTCTAAAAAACTCATACTTAGACCTTCAAAACCACATGATTTTTACTTCAATTGAACTCGAACATGAATCCCATAAAATAATTCTTGAATAGGCAAATTTGTAAAATATCCATCTTCCATGGTTGCACCAAAGAGAGAGAGATGGATTGCAGCAGCCATTACATTCACTTATTATCAACATAGCATGGCTAAAGTAGTTGATGTGGCACATTCCACATAGATTGCTACCTCTATATGTGAAAATTTTCGTGAAAAGTGGCTGTATCCCCTAACACCACCCTCTATATAGGTAATTATTGTTTAACACAATGTTCACACTTTCACACCAGATGTCCACATTTTCCACATGATATAAAAAAAATGTGGACACAATGTGAAAGAGTGTGGATGCAGTTGGATGTGAAACAAGCAAAGCTCCTTTCTATAATAACCTAGGTTACTCTTTCTTTGAAAAGAAGGAAAAAAAAAAACTTATGTTAGAATAGATTAATTTTGCCATGGTGACCTGATGTCGTAATCATACAGTGACATATTGGTATGATATATTGACGTATATACCAACTTGATATGGAATTTATATGTGCTTGAGCAAATTGAATTCACAAGAAAAAAGGGTCTTAATGTTATAAGAAAATTACAAAAAAGGGACATAAGCCCTTGAATGAATAAATCTTCATTGATTAAAAATGCTCCTTAAGATGGTTTAGTTATGTTTAGAGGAAAGTGATTAATGCACTAATGAGAAAGAGTGAGTTAATTTAAGTGGAATGAAAAAATGTAGAGGAATACCCAATTAATAGAAATCGTAAAAATTGACATATCAATTAGGGAAGTAGTTGAAAGCATGACTTCGTATTGAATAGAAATGGCAAAAAATAACACATGGCTGACTCTAACAAGTATGTTGAGGATCCATAGCTGACCCCAAATTTTGGGATTAAGGTTTGGTTGTTGATTAAAAATAAGCTCCATGTCTAAAGACCATTCATGAGATTGTGAAAACTGTGCTTTAATTTTTGTAATTTAACCATGTTTACTCCTTTTGACTAACAAAATCCTTTTTTGTGTGGTTATGTATTATACTTTTTACTTCTCTAAACTGAAAATTCATTATTCATTATTCATTTTGCATTTAGAGTTTTTGTTAATGTTCAAAATTTTTTATTGTTGTAACACAGATATGTGCAGGGCAGAAGGTTCAGGTTCTGCTGTAGCGTTTTTGAATAATCAAGCTGATTATAATCTAGAATACAACTATGAAAGGTTAATAGAGCAAACAAAGAAGCTGAATGCCTGGAGGGATGATATATTGGCTCAAGCAAAGACAAAGCAGGTCACTCAAGCATGTGAAGCTTGGATTTCTAGGGTCAAGAAATATGAAGAAGAGGTGCGAGAACTAGAAACCAAGTACAAGAAAGAAAAAAGTAATAGAAGGACATGGAGCCAGTTTTTGCATGGGTCAAGCGAGTCAGGCGAAGATCTTAGCCAATTCATGGCAGAAAAGTGCAAGAATATGCATAATCTTGGGGTAGAGGTAAAGTCTGAGACAGGAATAGTGATTGACAAATTGCCAGAGCGTGTGATAATTATGCATGGAGGTAAAAGACTCATACTTAGACGTTTAAAACCACATGACTTTTACTTCAATTGGACTCGCACGTGAACCCCATAAAATAATTCTTGAATAGCCAATAGGCGAATTTGTAAAATATCCATTTTCTGTGGTTGCACCAAAGAGAGAGAGATGGATTGTTTTGGGTGGCAACAACAGTGGGGAGCGTTGGGTTGATGGGTTGGTCATTGTAGGGGATGGGAGTGGGTCAATGAGTTGGGAATGAAAACAACAAAAATATTTTCAATTGAACCAGGATTTTACACGGCACTAATACGCGAAATCAATGAAAGCATTTTTGGAAAAGAAAGAATACACGCTTTTTGAAATACTGTCTGTATATAAAGTTTCAAAATCTATTCCTTGGTAGGCAAAAAAAACAACATTACTTCTTTGACAAGCAGTACCAATTACTTTTTTGACTAGGAATAAAAACTTTTCTTACACACCAAGAAAACTCAAATAGGTAACCAAGCCAAAATAAAAATTTGAGGCCATTTCCAACACTTGTTTATGAGAGAATGTTAAAATTGTTCTTTAAAAATTACCTATTTTTTGTTATTATGACAACCAGCTGGTGGTTTGGTGGCGGTTTGGGATTTTTTCCAACCTGCTAAGGTTGGTTCAGTTAATATTCTCCCCTCCCTCTTAGAGACGACCTGTGCACAATCCAAACATTGACCTTAGTTATCCCATTTTTGGGGTTGGAACTGGCTTTGTGAAAAATTAACTGCTAAGCACGTTGCCGGTGCAGTTAGTTATCATCACTTGGTATTTTTCTCTGCATTGAGTTTATTTTCTTTGAAAATTATAATTTTATGTGTACTTTGGTGATTGGTCCTTTCCTTTGAAAAAAAATTCTTTGAATTATATTATCATATTTCTTTATAATTTAAAATGGACAAAAAACTTAATCAATTAGTTTAGGAATACTGAATGATACATGTAATTTATTCAATATAGATCTTTTGAATATTTTTTTTACCTATTTTTTGGGGTCATTTCTAAACAGGGAGTATAAGTTTACTTGGAAGCTTTTTTTTGCAGAAGAAAAAACTGAAGATGAAGTAGTGTCAGAGCCTCATGGTATGGTGATTGATGTTAAAGAAGTTAAGATGACTAATTCAAGTGGACTAAAGAAATTTGAAATTGAAGAAATTGGGAAAGAAGCTTCTTCACAATTAAGACAACCAGAGGGTATACAGGTTGAGGAAATGCAACTGCAAGCATCAAGTACTCTAAAACCTCAAGGAGTGGTGTTTGATGGTGAAGCAATTAAGATCCTTAAATCTAGTGAGATGGAACCAGAAGCAAGTGAGCAACATGGATT
>JARYZH020003382.1:0-11150 GCA_030021035.2 Notholithocarpus densiflorus | reverse complement strand
GTGTCACTCTGTTTGGAGTTTGGAATAAACCTGAGTCTTTTGGAATTCTGTTAAACTTGTGCTGCATTGCTGCTAGTCTCAGCTGGTTGTTTTGTTTTGTTCATGAGGTTCTTTTTTGTGTCAATTAAAAGAGATTAAAAGAGAATTCGTAGTGGAACAATATAAGCAATATAAGCATTAGTTGTGCAATAAAAGACAATTTCCAAAATTTGGTTGTTTGTTTCACTTATTTTTCTGTGCCTCACAATATTGTTAAAGAGTCATGTTGGGCTTACTTGTGGATTTGTATGGCATGAGCTGCTGGTAATTAAAGCTAAAAACTTGAGTGACATTGTTGAGATTTGGATGCTAAACAACAAGGGTCCACTTTGTGTAGTTAAGTCCGTACTTGAAGTTGGTGATGCTCATCTTCACACGCCAGTACGAAACATAGTTTAGCTTCACATGCCAATGCACCCTTATTGGGCACATGTGCTGTGTGCACTGTAGTAATGACCCATTGGTTGTGTTTGCTCCCACAATGTTTTGTTTTCATCGTTAATGCTCTTTCTGAACAATATTAAATAAAACCTGGCATTTTTGCTTTTAAAATTTAATTATCCATTTGGTGAGTTTGTGAAGCTTTTGTCTGTATATTTTAAGGTCTTTGTGGTTGTTTCTTTATATTTATGGGAGCAGAAATTGTATTCTGTGTATTTGATTGTTAGACTCTTGATTGGAATTATTTAGTTGGCCATATTAAAAATGGACTCTTTCATGCTGCATTTTGCACTTTGGTAATTTTGTTACTAAACTTTGAAGGTTCTTCCTACTAGAGCATTCCTAAATATCATAGACAGGACGTAAGAACTAATAAGTTTAGAAGAGGCCAAAACTTTTTGAGAAGCATATGTTTATTTCTATGCAAGAGTGTCTCCCCATGTGCATTGCTGAAAGCTTTCCTTATTTTCATATACATTCAATCTATTATAAACACCCAACAAGTGTGTGTGGTCGTGTTTCAGTGCATTTGTCTCTGCACATACTTTAGAGCTTAGTATATTGCAATGGCAATAATTGTCAGGAGCCCCCAGGATTGTGCTATTGATTCATCAAACTCATTCTGAGCATGAAGTCTTCATTTTGACTTTTCCCTTTAGCATTTAAACAACCTTTTATTCCTTAGAATTTATCCTAGTAATTATCTAGTGTGAAACAAAGGGACTAATATTCAAATACTTAAAAAGAGTTCCAACTAGCTGATTAGCAAAAGATAAATAAATAGTCATGGCTTTCATTGCTCGCTTTTCTTGACCATAAATTATATTATACAAGCAAACGTTGGATACTCACTTTTCATGGCTTCCATTGCTCAGTTTTGCATAGTCTGTTTTTATGTTTTGTTAAGATGTTATAGATTTGTATAATTTGTGTGATTGATTGTATGGTCCCTGGCTGTACCCGTATACTTGGGCAATTCTCTTTTTTGATATCAATAAGAATTGCATTACTTGTTAAAAAAAGTTGGATTTTATACTGTGTTGCTGTGAAATGTCAAGTCATTAATCATTATAACATGTAAAGAGTTCCGCATCATTAACCCAATTCAAAAATTCTCTCCTTTTTCTCGCTTTATATCAACTTTCAAGTAAGGTGTCCTCAATTAAAAAATGGTTGTAGTCTAAAATTGCCCCACTTATTGTGTATTAAAGTGGTGCAACCTCATCATAAAGATGTGGTGCCCTTCATTGTTGATTTCTCCCATTCTTAATTTTTTTTTCTTGCTCTACTGATTTTAGGAGAAGGGAAAAAAAGGGCTTATAAAAAAAAGGGGGAAAAAGGACAAACTTATAGTATTTGTAATGCATTTTTCTTTATAAAAACTTAATTCATGTAGCGGTTGAATGGATATTTGCTTATATGACATTACAGGTGACTCAGAGAAGTTAGTTAAGGTGTTATTTGACAGATTGATGCTATCATTAGTCAATGTGGTGGCGAAGGACATAGTGAGCATGAAGCAAGTAGGCGTTTGAAAACTGAGCTACTCATACAGGTGATGTTTGTTTCTTAGAGGTGCACGGCCTTATGTGTAACTGTGGAGTGTGGACACATTATTTTCTAGGACACATTATTGATAGTGCACTTAACATAGTGGATATAATTTAATATTTTTCAATTCACTTAAGAAAGAAGTTCATATTCTTACTTATAATAATCATAATAATTTAGATTTGCTTTCTTTACAATGATGTGTAATCTAATTAGAATTTTTTTCTTAAATATTATAACATGTAGAAATAATTCTTTATCAAATTTTTAAAAATGAATTTATAGAGTGTACGTGTGTTGCGTGGGAGATTGGCTAGTAATAAGAATAATTAGATTTTTTTTCTCATTTAAATCCCAAACATGATTACTTCATTTCCTTTCAAACATTTAAACAAGAGGGAGTTAAATATTTAATTTTTTTTTTATATATGTTTAATTCTTCATAAACTTCCAAGGGTTAAGAGTCTTGAGACTCCACTCATACACCAGCTATCTTTTTCTCATAGAATGCTAAGCACTATCAGTGCTGACTAAGGAGAGGGACTTAGTGCACCAAGAAAAAGTGTCCACAATGATATTAAATTCTCTATATGAAGTTAACATTAGTTAAGTTTGGTATTATTCTTCAAATTAAGTATTTAATATTGTATCAAATTAACCTTGATTTGATTAGTATTAAATAATTTTATTTAATTAATATTTACATATAAAATGCTTCACATGAATTTTTCGTCTTAAGCCCCAAATTATGTTGGGCCGCCTTTGCACCCCTATACCTATCCCCTAAGGAAAAGCTTTGACTACCTTGACCAAAAAATCCAATATACATCCTTTAAAATTTTGTTTAAAATCCATTTTTTTCACCTTAATTTTTGAAAAATCTCTTTTATCGACAAGATACTAGCAGGCATCCCATGGATCACACATAAGAGTGACCGCCGCTTGATCACTACCGCCTCTTCACCGCCGCTCGATCACTACCGCCTCTTCACTGCTGCCTCTTGAAGATTAACATTTATTCTTCTTCTTCGTTGTCGGCAGTGGTGGAAGGAGACTCCGCCTCCTCCGTGAGTTTATTGGAGCGTTGCTTGGTAGCGCCACCGGTTGTTTCTTCTTCTTCTATGCTGAGTTCGGTTATGAAAGGGCAGTACGGTGCGTTTGGTGCGGTTACCTTGGAGAAAGGCAAGCTCGATATGTCCCAGAAGCAATCCCAGTCTAGCCCCGAGGTACTTCTTTCTCTCTTTCTTTCTAACACTATTAGTGTTTGGTTGCTTAGAGTTTTTCAGAATTATTTGAGACATTACACATTTAGTCTATGTTTCACAATTATTTGGAGATAAAAAAGAAAAATTTTATGTTAGAGTACACTGTAGGACCTTTTTTGCACAAACTTAAAATTATTAAGAACTAAAATGAACCATCATGTCCAAGCTAGGATAGGCTAAGATTTGAGGACTAAATCTTTACTTCAAGAATAGAATTCTTGAGATTTATTGCTCTAACTTTCTCACCAAAATAAATAATTTGAGATTCTGCTTAAGTTTCCTGTTTGAATTTCTATTAGGCTTTACTTACCTATAAAAATAAATAAAGAAACCCGTATTGGACAGCCATCAACTTTTGCTTTTGTGGGTTTATTAATTGTGCCAAATCAAATTTGTTTACCATTTCTTCAATGGAAGTATGGAATCTGGTGCCGACATTCTTGATGTGGATAGTGTGGAAGTAACAGAATAGTTGTATGTTCGAGAATGTTGGGGGGTCTCTCAATCAGATGAAATCCCTGTTGATTCGTACCTTGTTTGTTTGCTCTCGGGCATGGGGTTTTACACATTTTACCTCTATTTTTGGGTTCCAAAACACTTTTAGATCTTCTGTATGACCTTCTTGTAATTTTTTTAAGATACTTTGTGTTCATCATCACAAACATAAAGAATTTTTCGTCTTCAATAAAACTTTTATTACTTATCCAAAAAAAAAAAAAAAAAAAATCTTGACCAATTTTCCTACCAAAAAGTTTTGTTTTCTGGGTACAAAATAGTTAACATTTATAAGAACCAAACAAAACTTTGTGATTTTTTCCATATATGTTTACATTGATTGCTTCTTGTTTTGTTTCTACTAGTAAAACCACAGCTCTGAACCCTTGTCTTCATGCACTGTTAAGGGTCTCTCCCTGATGTTCATGAAGTGCCTTGGTGTTTTTTTTTCTCTTGCAAGACCATCATAGAAGCATCCTTTTTTGATGGTTTGGCCTATCCTATCTTTTAGTTTTAGGACAAAATTACTACTGACAATAATTAATAGCATTGGCCAAGGTTTGCATTGGGTGAACCTATTGTAACCAGTGGCTAGGTTTGGACTTGAAGTTTCACTTTTGTTAACTTCAAGGGCCAAGATATATTTTTCCTGACTTCAAGCTTTGGATTGTGTAGAGGGCTTTGTTGGCTGTTGCACATAAATCCGGAATTGTTATATTATTTTAATTTATATTTAATTTTGATAGTGGTTTAAGTAATCAAATTAAGTTATTATTGTTGTTAAATTAAAAAAAAAAAAAAAGTTATTACTATTGTTTATGATATATTATTATATGATTAGATTTGATATAGTAATATGTGTACTTATTTATTGAAGCATTGATACAAATACAAATTCACTTTAATTGTTTCATTTTAACTCATGTTTAATGCTTTTTTTTTATTTTTTTTATTTTAAGGATGGTATTAGCAGAGATGAAGAGGACAACTCAAACAATACAAGGAGGTTGAAAATAGCTTGGAGGGTGACTCAAGGGAAGACTAATATAGATTTTGTCATAATTCTAGTTGTTTAAGTTTAAAACAAGGTTTAATTTCAGGATTTCTTTGTATATTCTATTTTTTAAAGTTTGAACTTATATGAATTTTTATCTTTTGATGGATCAATTTTTAGTAATTATTGTACTATTGTATCAATTTTTTGTAATTATTGTACTATTGTAATATGATGGTTAAACAAAAATGATATATATAAAATAAATTAAAAATAAATAAATAATAAAATATTTCAAAAATTATATAAAATATTATCACTGATGACATAAAAATTTGGTTATAAATAACTTTATAGTAACAACAAAGTCCCTCGCAATTTATAGAATAGCAACTCTCGTTAACCCCTTGCAAAAACGTTTTAAGTGACAGCATAATGTCGTCACTATTATTCCTATCTAATTGCAAGGGGTTAAAATCCCTCACAAATAAATTTTAGTGACGACATTATTTGTCTTGTCGTTAATTTGAAATTTGCAAATAACTAATTGCGAGGGTATAAAGGTCATCATAAATAGTTATTAACTACGACTGTTTCCCCTCGCTAAAAATAAGTTGCGAGAGGTTAAAAGCCCTCACAAATAAATTTTAGTGATGCCATTATTTGTCGGTAAAAAGTATGTTGTCAATTTGGAATTCGCAAATAACTAATTGCGAGGGTATAAAGGTCCTCACAAATAGTTGTTAACGACGACTGTTTCCCCTCGCTAAAAATAAGTCGTCGACTTTTCTCATCGTTTGGTAATATATTTGTGAGGGTGAATTTGTTTAGTACTGACGGTGGGTTGCCCTCGTAAATTATTTATTTGCGAAGGTATGGTCGCAAAATCTCTTTTAGCAACAAGAGCAAATACGACGGCCTTCGAGGGCCATATGCCCTCGCTAATAATCTTTTGCGACGATATTTGAATTTTTGCGAGGGTATTTGAGCCTCGCTAGTAGACTCTTTTCTTGTAGTAAGAATTTAGCTTTCTCTTTACCAAAAGAAAAAGTAAGGTGTTAGGTTCTAAGGACTTAGGAACTAATGTATTAGAATTCTATTTTGTAATGTTGGCAAACCATGATCAAAACAAATGTTAGTCTTGTTTAGACTTGCTCAAAGTATAGGTTTTTTATGTAAAGTTGGAATCGAGTTAACTGCAAAATTGAGTGTGCAATTCTGACTGGCTCGATCGATGGAGAATTAGACTCGATCGATCGAAAGTCGTGCAGATTGTTTTTTCTGCAGAATTTCCAACTCAGCCCTAAGTCCATATGACGTGTAGGGTTTTATGTTTTACCCTAGGTATAAAAGGGAAACCCTAGCCACGTTTTTGTGGTTGCTCTGCTTGCTGTGTGTGTGAATCTTCTGCGAGATCTGAGAGGCAATTGCCTCCACACATGCTTAGGATTATCAAGAAGGAGATTATGTCGAGAGCTTGATAATCATTCAGTTACTGCAATAAAAGCTTAAAGATACACAAGCGGGAGTGCTTGTTCTTGCTAGAGAATCCAAGAAAGAAGGAGTCCGTGGTTTCGGAGTTTGCACGTGGTCGTGTCAGTAAGTTTTCTACTGGTGGGTAGCAATAGGATGTTAGTGGTCTAAGTCGCTATTGTAAAACTTCGATTCTTTCATAGTGGATTCAAGTTTAACTTGAAGATAGCTAGGTTAAATCATCCCTAGGTTTTTACCGGTGTAGTTTCCTGGGTCATCATATCTTTGTGTTCTTTATTTTCCGCATTTTACATTGATATGATTATATGATTGTGTTAACCTAGATCTGAAATTTGGACTAAGTAATCACTTGGTTAATTAACTAGGTTAATCCAATTGTGTTTTAAGGGGTCTAAAAACAAACAGAAGGAACTAGAATCATGCCTTAAAAAAAGATAAAAGAGGGGGGAGAAGGGAAGATAAAGAAAGGAATAAGCTAACTAATGAGTTGTCCCTTCGTCTATCTCAAGACAATAAACTTTGAATCTACAAGGAAATCTCCTAGAATCCACCAAAAAAAAAAGGTGAAAAATCACTAAATTTTTATTAAACTGAAATTTTGAATTGCTTTGGAGTCTATAAAGCTTTTAAATAGATAAAATTACCCTAGGCCTACCAACTACATTCCTAATGTGGCTAGGGAATGCCTAAAAAACGCTAATTTGCATTAGGCACGAAATTAGGTTAGAAAATAAGAAAGAAATTACCAAAAACTGCAAATTTGAGAAAATTGCAAAATTAAATTCTATCATCTATAGGAGACGCCCTAGAATAGACAAACCATTATTCTGAATTTTAATTTAAAAGTTATAACAAGAAGAAATATTATCTTAAATAGCAAAAACGATTATTTAAGGCTCTAAAAGAAGGAATTTGCCCGAAAAGCAGCGTAAGTTGTGGCCAAAGGTGATGATTTTTTATCCTTTTATCGATTCCTTCAAGTCACCAATTCTCACGCGATTAATTCTTGGCTTCGAAAATTTCTACTAGTACTTTTTACTTCCTAGACTTCTGTGTGTTGACTTCTGATAATCTCTCTCTTGTAGGAAAGTTTGAGCTATCTATTTTACATCAATTATTACCACCAAAAAAAAAAAAAAAAGTTAATGATTTGTACAAGTATTCCTTAGTCAAATATAATAGTATTCCTCCTTAATGGAATCCTAAATAGGGGTGGCAATTCATATTCACGAGTCGGGTTCATGTCGTGTTGACTAATGAGTATCCAACTATATGGGTCGACACTAACCCGACATGTTTATTAAACAGGTCAAGATTCCTCAACTCTAACATGACTCATTTATTAAACGGGTCAGTCGTATCGACCTCTTTATTAGATTTTATCAAAACGGAAAGAAAAAACAAATTTTAGTATTAACCAAATTGATATGAATTATGAAAAACCAAACAAATAAATATTTTTAATATAAAATTCAGAATTAACGAGTAACTGTATTACAAATAATCATTCAAAACTAAAGCATATCTCAATATTAGAAATAATCAATCATAATATGTTAAAGAAAATAAACCACAACAACTAATAAGTTTATATACCTAGGGTTTAAAGGGTATATTGGTAAAATATCATTTAATTAAACTGGTTAGACGGGTCAAACGGGGTCCATGTGATGAACACTAACCGAACCCGTTTATTAAATGGGTTAGTCATGTCAATCCGAATATGACACGAACCCATTAAGCCTCAACCTATAACCTACTAATTTCGTGTCGTGTTGTTGTGTCGGGTTCGCGACCCCTAAACCTAAACATCTTCGTTGGAGATACAAAAAAGTGTCAATTAAATTATATATTGTTCTCATACCCATTATGTTTGTCAAATTAATACTAACTAGCATGTAACCCGTGCATACACACGGAAATGTTGACCAATATTGATAAAAAAGAACAAAAAATGGAATAATTTTATGAGTATTCATTTAAATTTTTTTAAATTTAAATTATTATTATTATTCAAGGGAAAAAATGTTGATTATTGTTCTGAAAGTTGTATAAGGAATTTGATAGCATGAAATACTATGGTCGATAACAATTTCTTAAAAAAAAAAAATCTAAGTAATGAAATTGTTTGTTTATCAATTGGGATTTGAAACAAAAACAAAATTGAAATCCACATTTAAAAGTACCTCATGCATGGTAATGCTAAATTTTTGTATTATGTTTATATATGCAGTGATGATAAAGTGGTCTTAAACTCTTACATATGAATTACTTATGGTCATATATTAATGTTAATGTTTCTACAACTTGTTAGATCTATTAATTGTAAAAGAAAAAAAGTCACAATGTCGCATCTATTAATTGTAAAAGAAAATGTTATAGTGGAATTATATTAAATCACATGAGAACTTGTTACATCTATCAATTGTAATAGCAAAAATGTTATGGTGGAATTATATTAGATAACATGATGTTAAATCACAAATTTGCAAGTTCTCTTACCACTCATTTTCAATCTGTTGTACACAATTGCAATGTTTGAATTTCTCCCTTTACTGAAGAAAATAATATGAATTAAGAGCTTTCTGTCTAATTCTATCTGACATGTGATCTTTATATGCTTGTTTAGAATGTTATGGATATTTTTCAAGCCTCTTTATTGGTTCCCTCAATTTTAGCGTGTAGTAAATACTTATGCACCAAAATTAAGAAATATTTTTTTTATGAAACATGGTACAAAATTAGACCATAATTCAAATTCAATGGATTTCTCCAGAAAAGAATAGATTTGATGTTCTTATAAAAATTATAGTTTACAACATATATCTAGAAATAAAAACCACTTGCTTTTGCAAAATTTGAACATCCATAAACTTAAATACGCTGATGTATACAACAAATAGCATTACAAAACAAAATCATTAACAAACAAAAACTAAACTTAGCTAATTTAACTATTATATGGTTCCATTGAGGTGAATAATCACTGTTTTTCTTTTCAAAAACCAGAAGAGAAAAAATATTACATAAATGGGTTGCTTTTTATCTACTCCAACTTCTATAACATCCACGCACACCAAAGTGTCAAACCACAAAAACTTTCATGGATACAATAAATAAAGCTGATACAGAGAAAGTTTTAAGCCAAAATAAGATTACCCATCATGAACTCCCTTAATTTTTTCAACTTCTCATTTATCAACATCCCATCCAAAGAGTATAATGAATAAATATATATATACACACACACAATCAAACTGAAATGAAAGAGAACAAACAGATAATTAGAGAATAATTTTTTAATTCACCTAATAAAGTTATAAGTGAATCGATTTGAGGACAATCATAAAAAAATCGGGGACATGGACAAAAAAAAATTAGATAAAGTTGAATACTTGTTTTTGGAAAAACAATACATGGATGCGCAAAATTAATTTAACCAAAATACCCAAAACAAAACTAAAAAAAGTAACAACCCAAAAACCTTAATCAAAACCAAATCCTCTTTGCTTGAATTACATATCAATAGTATCTCAAAAAAAAAAAAAAATCCTACTTATAGATAAATTGAAAATAAGACATTTCAAACCCAAAAAAAAAAAATGTTGTGCAATTCATTAACAAAATAATTACTGGAGATATTTGGAATGTCGAAAACAACACTTAATAAAACATTTATAATGTCACAGATGAAAAGAAATTAGGAAAATTATGTGGTATTTTGGAGTACAACGAAGTTATACTCTCTCTTTCCATATAAATAGTGGATTCCACCATAAAGTTTATTAATGTACCATATTATTATGTGAAAGGATGGAGTGCTACATTGTTGTATTTCCTAAGTACTAAATAATTACTCAAGAAAATAAAACAATTTCTAAATCATTGAATCAACATTAAATTAATTAAATTGAAGCAATCACTTCCTACAATGAAATGGTGATTTCAGATTAGTGTGGCATCCGTGATAAAATTATTCAATGAACTCAGTGTATTACAAAAAATGGTAATTTTTTTTTTTAAATTAATTCATTTCATGATTCAGACTAAATATTACAAATCTAAAATGAATGGCTAATAGCACATATTCATGTCACATAATATTAGGTCTCCTAGCTAGGTGGTTCCTGTACATGAAACATTGAAACTCATCCTTATGAAGAAAGATGAAGTGTAGTACACAAGGTGTATGAAATAATCTTTTTACCTCAGGGATATCCTGTATTTCTATATTCGATTCCATTTTAGCATATCCAACGGTAATCCTACAAAAATTCAATGGCAAGAATAATGACAAATTGAGGTCCAACAGAAATCGAGAATATAAAGTCAATATTTGGTTAAGAAAGCAATAGATTACCTCCTTAATTAATTTAAATTTATTTAGTTTCCAAGTTAGTCTTTTAGTTGAGTTAAGAATTTTAGTTGATTTTGAATTTTAGATTTACTTTCTTTCCTAGCTTATCTCTATTTTTATTATTTCCTAGTTTATTATTATTTTTTTCATTTTCTAGTTTATTTAGAAATCCTAAATTATTTTTTTGTAGAAACATTTATAAACCCTAATTTAGTCAGAAGTCTAAAAGGTAAGTGAGGTTTTATTATAAAAACGATGTAGAGGGATGATCGATTATGGAGAACAATCAGCATTTGTAAACGTATTGTACTGAAAATTTTGGTAGTTTTTCTCAAAAGTTGTTCTAATACTCTTTTATTTTCTTCTCTTCATTTTAATCATGGTTTGATAAACCATAGATCAAAGTTAACTCATATTAATGTATACGTTTTTAGACCCCTTAACACAAGTTGTTTAACCTAGTTATTTAGCCAAGTTCTTGACATGAAGAGATCATCAAGTTCTTGACATGAAT
>JARYZH020003381.1:0-11165 GCA_030021035.2 Notholithocarpus densiflorus | reverse complement strand
ACTACATTGTTTCATAGCACAAGTACACATAAATAATAATAATAATAGATAAAAAATAAAACTGATTCTCAAAAAAAAAACAAAAAGTGAATAAACCGCAGAATCTAGATTTATATAAAAGATACAGTAAAAAATAAATACATATCCATTAATTAGTTAAGAGAGAGAGAGAGAGAGAGGAAATCAAACGGTGAGAGAATGTAAACATAACTAAACATGTGACATAAAAACAGTAAAATACATAGATTAGGGATTACACATATAAAAATAAAATGAAAAATGAAAAGTGGGAGAGAGACCATGGAACGCCATTGGAGGAGGAGAAGAAGAGAGAGATGCAAATCCAAGGCAAGGCCAGACCCAGGAGGAAGAAAGAGTGAGTTTGTTTTATTTATTAAAATGATACGATAGGATAGGATATGATATGATTTTTGAAATGAAATGACAGTACAAAATGATGAGCAGCGCGCCAAAGAAGTATGGAGTAAGTAGTACAGAATACTCCCATCCCACGTCTCTTCGAAATCTTCAATTTCGGATTTGATTTGCCAGTCGGCAGCTGCCACCTATTCCTATTTTTAGGCCTCTGCCATCTCGCCTTCCCACTCTCCCATGCATGTCTATTCTAGTATTTCATTTTTACCCCCCTTTTTTTTATATATATACTTGGGTGATAAATTATCAATGAGGTGGGAAAAAAATTGTAGCTATTTCGGTAATGGCATTGCTACAAACCAAAATAATTTTTTTTTCCCTCTTATTTCAGTAATGTTATTGCCACAATTCTATTTCACTTTTTTTTTTTTTAGAAATGATACATGTACACAATTTTTACAATATTTTTACAACAATTTTTAAGTGGCAGGTTGTTATTGTTGGATTAAAAAAGTAATCTCAGTGTTAAATTCAAATTTGAACTAATAATAACTAATCACCTGTGATTTGTTGTAAAAATATTATAGACATAACACTTTTTTTTTAATTCATTACATGTGATTTCGGCAACCACTATTTTTTTTTCCTCCCATTTTCGGCAATGGCATTGCCACAATTGCCACAAAAAAAATTATTCTCTATTTCGGCAATGGCATTGCCACAATTGGTTTCTCGATCAGCAGGTTTGGGTAGCAGGAATTTCGGTGATGCCATTACCGAAATTCAAAATTTTCTCTTTTCCACTTTTTCTCTTTCTCTTTCATACTTTTGTTGAATTTCGGCAACACCGTTGCCGAAATTCACTCTCTTTCCTCAGTTCCCTAAATAACTTTGAACAGTTACTATAATACAGTATTACTTTCCAAGCCCGAAATGTATGGGATGTTGGCCCAAAACAATAAATTTGTAGAGAGTGAGTTAAAAAACTTGGTCTTAACGAGTCAGACAATAAACCAATAGATTATTTATATATTAAAAAGAGGGAAATATGAGACTTTTACTAAAGGATGAGTATCCTCTACCAAGTCCGAGGAGGCTTGGTTACAATTCTTAAAGCTTCTTACAAGTCTGGTTTCAGATCCTTCTCCTCCTCTTCCCCAGGGGTCTCTTGCATTTTATAACCTCTTCCCCGGATCTTGGCCCTCCACTTGTCAACCATCCCCACCAATACTTGAGTGACTGTCTCATCAGACGCTCATTCCGGCTCTCTATGAGTTGCGGTTGCCAAGGAAACACTGTTCAGGGGTCTTCTCCAAATAAATGCGACCAGAAAAGTAGCTACAACGCATTTAATGCGGTGGTGGCAGCTTTTCTTTAGATATTTCTAGAATCTCCTTCATCCTTACGCGTCTAGGATACGTGTCTTTACTAACAGGATCCTCTGAAGAGCTCCCTGGATTCCTGGGATATGTGTTTAAGTTGCATTTATGGTGTCCGAGGACTCGCTTGTCCTTGGACTGATCTCCTGTCGTCACATTGCTTGTAAAGTTTTCGTGCCTGAATTATTCAAACTCATTGGTTCCTCCTCGGACTGTCCTCGAACTAACCATCTCCTCGAACAGGCCCAAGGCCCACAATAGTATTTGGGCCCTTTGACCCTACAATAGCCCCTCAAAACTCCAATTTTTCTTTCTCATCCGAGGAGAAAATGTGGGGTTTTGACTTCAAGGATGAGAGCATTTATTTCTCCGCCTCGCACGTGTAGAGTCTCCGTTTCGCGCGCGTCATGATTGCTCTTGACGCCTCGTGGCCCATGAGGCGCTATTAATTGCTTTGGGTGGCGTTATGTCCCAGCATTTAATGGTGAAGCGCAGATCTAACGGCTGAGCTTTTTCTTGGGTTTTGCGCGGAGTATTCCCACCCATTTTCTCCCTCTTTATAAAGCCCTGAGGGAAGCCGTTTCTTTCTTTTCCCTATCAAAATTTCAAGTGCTCTAGAGAAACTTAAGCATTACGGCCCCCTTAATCACTCAACTTCCTTAATTTTGTCCTCTAAGAAATCTCCCACAGGTTTTCCTAAGGTTCGAAGTATAGTGTATCTGCTTCTCGTAAGTATTTATATCTTTAACTTTCTTTTTTCTCCTCGGCCAATCTTCTCGACCTTCTTTCTTTTGTAAAACTTTCCCTGCGTTGTTCTTGTCTGTGGGGATGAGTAGATTCAAGCATCTCGTAGACTCTCCGGCCGGCATGGAGGGTTTTAGAGCCAAATATCATATCCCGCAAGGGGTGAATCTTGAGTATTGCGCCCCGGATCGAGTGGTTTCAGTTAGAGGGGAGGGTAGAGTTGTCATTCCGATGATCGCCTTTATAGAAGGAGGAATGACACTTCCCATGGGTAGGATCACCACAGAGTACCTGCGCAACCACAGGTTGTGCCCCCATCAGTGCGCTCCCAACTTGTTCAGGGTTCTAGGGAGCGTAGAAGCTTTGAACAATCAGATGAACCTAAGACTCACTTAGCACGACGTCGTTCACCTGTACGAGTGCCGTTCTCTTGCTAGCGCGGGATATTATCTTAAGTCTCGGTCCGATGTCGTTAGGTTGATATCCTGTCTCCCTAAGTCCAACAAAGGCTTAAAGGATGATTATCTGATCGCTTCCGGGGCATGAAGCGACGGTCTTCATTGCCCAGTTAAGGAGGGAACACCAGGTGGGGTGTCTTGGGGACAGGTCCCTTAACTTTCATATTTTCCCCCCGTTTATTTTAGTATTTCGTCTCCTCGGAAAACATTTGCCATTAATCTGACCATATCTTCTTTTTCGGATGTTTTGCAGATAAGGATCACGTAGCTCCGAAGCTTAGCCTAGTCAACGTCCCAGGACTTAACTTTTTGCTGAGATCGGAGGTATTCATGAGCGAGGACGGACAACTACGAGCCGCCCATTTGATCTTAGATTACGAGCCCATATCGCGTATATTTCAAGACGCGGGACAGACGATTAGAGTAGGTAGTCCCAGGCTTGCTCAAATAGACGTATCCAAGCCTGGGTTCTTAGCTCGGAGAGAACTTCCCCCGGTTGTGTTGCCGCCTCAACGTGTTCCTCAACAAGTGGTTGCTTTGAGAGAAGAGTCAGCCTTATCCTGCCGCTCCTTAGACGCCGAGATCGATCAGTTTCGCTTCGAGGAAAAGGAAGGGGCCGCAAAAAGATCGGTAAAGGTCTTGAATTTCGAGTTTGAAAGACTATCCGTAGTCCACCACCCCCGGTTAATAGTCGCTCGGCCAGAGACTAGCTCCGAGGAGGAAGAGGTTATGGATTTACAACCAAGGACCGGCTTGAAGGGCCTGTTGGCCACTCGTAGAAAGGGGCAAGGTTCAAAAGTTGCTCCTAAAGCCCATACTGCCTCCAATCTTCCCTCTACTCTCCCTGTGATCCCCACCGACCTAGGATTAAAGGTTCTCCCCGACCTCAAGAAGAAGAGGGCCATGGAGGACCTAGAGGAAGGTGAAATGGCACTCCAAAAAGGGGCTAAGCAGCAGAAGAAGTCCAAGGATCCCATAGATAAAAGGGGGAAGTCAGTGGAAAGCTGAGACGAAGTCGACGTGCGCTAAGCGCGGCAATCATGGGCTCCTCGGTTGGAGATGGAGGGCGCCCCGATACCTTGGGATGCCACGATTTGGGAGTCTTAGAGGGGGCATGCCACTTACCTTGTCGAGGCCTTGGAGCAACCTCTCCTCCTTCCACGTGATATGGAGGGCCTTAGGCGCATCCGGCAGCCGGACCTCTTCATGTCGTTGAAGAGGGACCTTGCAATGGTGAGCCGACCAATCATTTTTGTAGCCAGATGTTGATCTGCACGTTTATTCACATGTTTATTTTTGTAAATCTTTTATTGCCTTCGTACAGGTTACCCAACAGATTTATGTAGCCGAGGAATGGGCTAGGAACGCCCGTGATAAGGTCGCGGCTAAGACTCACGCTCGTCAAGAAGCCGAGAAAGCTCTTGGGGCTATGAAACACGAGCACGCGGGGTTGTCTGAGAAGCTCAAAGAGGCAGTCCAAGCTCGCCACAACGCTGAGGCTGGTCTGAAGACCACCGAGAAGCAAGCGGAGGACATGCGCTAGAAACTGCACATAACTGAAATAAACCTGGCCATTGAGAAGCAATCCGTTTTGGACTTGAAGGCAGAGCTGCGAAAAGCCAAGGATGCAGCTCTGGTGGCCAAGGAAGCAGCTGAGGCCGCGGTGAAAGCATCATATGAGCGCGGGGTACTTGATACGGAGGCCAGGCTGTCCGAGGAGGTGGCGGTGGTGTGCAAGGATTACTGCACCGAGTCTTGGGGAGTTGCGATGGATCGGGCGGGAGTTTCTGCAGACTCCGAGCTGAGGAGGATCGAGAATATCTTCTTCCCAGAGGATATTCGAGAAATTTCAGAGGCGGTTCCCCTTCTTGAGCAACCCTCTTCCACTAAAGTCCTTCCTCCTGGAGAGACGGAGGGAGGTAGTCTCCTGGCGACAGCCAAGCCTTCCGAGGACGCCCTTACGATCAGGAACGTGGTCGCCCAATCCAAGGATGCAGAGCTTATGACTCAGGCGGATGTCCCCCAGCCCGAAAAGGCTGATACCAAGGATGACCCTCCACAAGCAATGGCGTAAGCGTTGGTCTCACGCCATGAATGCAGCGCCTTTGTCTTTCTTTCTTTCTCCTTTTTTTGCGTGTATATTTATCTTGTTAGGGCGTTTTGCCGTCATATGTAATGTGTCTTTTATTGACTAATGAAAAGAGAGAAACTTTCCTTACTATTTTATACGTCCATTTCATACATCTTTGAGGTTGTGTATACCGCCAACAGGCTTAAATGGTGATAACTGTGTGCAATAATAATCATTGGTGGCAGTCCGTTATTAGCTTGCAGCCGTACTTAATAATAACGACAGGCATAAATAGGGGATTAGATAGAGAGTAGACATCTTACACTGCCAAGAATTTGGGCACATAAATGAGATTAATTTCACCCAAGCATGTGGTCCGAGAGACCTAACATGACTTGGGATCTGTTTAATTACTTTAAAAAGGAATGCCGCTAGCTATTAGTTTCCACAAGGTTTGTGGTCCGAGGATCCAGGTAAGACCTTGGTTCTGTCTAACACTTTTAGAGGGTAGCTATTAGTTATTAGTTTTCCCAAGATTTGTGGTCCGAGGAGCCAAGCAAGACCTTGGTTCTGTCTAACACTTTTAGGGTAGCCATTAGTTATTAGTTTCCTCAAGGTTTGTGGTTCAAGGAGTCAGGCAAGACCTTGGTTCTGTCTAACACTTTTAGAGGGTAGCCATTAGTTATTAGTTTCCCCAAGGTTTGTGGTCCGAGGAGCCAGGCAAGACCTTGGTTCTGTCTAATACTTTTAGAGGGTAGCCATTAGTTATTAGTTTTCCCAAGGTTTGTGGTCCGAGGAGCCAGGCAAGACCTTGGTTCTGTCTAACACTTTTAGAGGGTAGCCATTAGTTATTAGTTTCCCCAAGGTTTGTGGTCCGAGGAGCCAGGCAAGACCTTGGTTCTGTCTAACACTTTTAGAGGGTAGCCTTTAGTTATTAGTTTCCCCAAGGTTTGTGATCCGAGGAGCTAGGCAAGACCTTGGTTCTGTCTAACACTTTTAGAAGGTAGCCATTAGTTATTAGTTTCCCCAAGGTTTGTGGTCCGAGGAGCTAGGCAAGACATTGGTTCTGTCTAACACTTTTAGAAGGTAGCCATTAGTTATTAGTTTCCCCAAGGTTTGTGATTCGAGGAGCCAGGCAAGACCTCGGTTCTGTCTAACACTTTTAGAGTGTAGCCATTAGTTATTAGTTTCCCCAAGGTTTGTGGTCCGAGGAGCCAGGCAAGACCTTGGTTCTGTCTAACACTTTTATAGGGTGATGAACCGCATGACACAATTATAATGAATTGGAATGCAAAATAAAATTGTTTTCATTAATAATAATATCTTCTCAGGTTATTTACATTCCATAAGCGGAGTACAGCTTTTTCTTCTAGATCTTCCAAATAGTATGCACTTATTCCCGCTACTGAGGTGATGCGATATGGTCTTTCCCAGTTGGGCCCCAACTTTTCCTAGGTTAAGTTTTTGGTATTACCTAAAACTTTTCTCAATACCAAGTCTCCTAGTGTTAGGGGCTGTAGTTTCACATTGGCATCATAACCTCGCTTGAGCTTCTGCTGGTAGTAGGCCAGTTGGATCATTGCCTTTTCTCTTCTTTCTTCAATTAAGTCCAAGCTTTTTTCCAGCAGTTCATTATTGTTACTCGGTATAGAGGTACTCTTTCTCAGCGTTTGGAAGGTAGTCTCTAGGGGGATGACAGCCTCAACTCCGTAAGTCATGGAAAATGGGGTCTCCCCTGTGGAACGTCGTGGGGTAGTTCGATATGTCCATAAGACGTGGGGCAGTTCTTCCACCCATCTTCCCTTCGCGTCATCCAACCTCTTCTTTAGCCCATTGACTATGACCTTATTGACAGCCTCGGCTTGTCCATTTCCCTGGGGGTAAGCCTGAGTAGAATACCTGTTGGTGATTCCCAGATTACTACAGTATCTTCTGAAGACTTTGCTGTCAAATTGGAGGCCGTTGTCCAAGATGAAGGTGTAAGGGACTCCAAATCAAGTAATGATGTTTTTCCAGATAAATCTCTTCGCGTCCACATCCCTGATATTAGCCAAGGGCTCGGCTTCGACCCATTTGGTGAAGTAGTCTGTGCCGACCAGAAGGTATCTCTTATTTCCTACTACCTTGAGGAAAGGGCCTATGATATCTAACCCCCACTGCACAAACGGCCAAGGACTGGAGAGGGGATTAAGGACCCCCCCCGGTTGATGGATATTTGGGGCAAACCTTTGGCATTGATCACACTTCTTTACATATTCCTAGGCTTCTTTCTGCATGCCCGGCCACCAATACCCTTGAGTAATGGCTCTGTGAGACAGAGACCTGCCTCCTGTGTGACACCCACAAATTCCCTCATGCAACTCTTCGAGTAGTAACTCTGATGCTTCAAGGTGTATACAGAGTAAATATGGTCCGGAATAAGAGCGTTTATACAACTTCTGATCCTCGGATAACCAGAACCGAGAAGCTTTTCTCCGAACCCTTTTCGCTTTTGATTTCTCTTTTGGTAATGTGTCGTCTTTAAGAAATCTCACTATGGGATCCATCCAGCTCGGAGCCATTCTGACTTGATGGATCTGGACCGCGTCCTGCTTAATTCCATCTGCTCTGTATGAGTCTTCAACAAGGATGACTCGAGGCAGCCCTTGCGCCGAGGACGTGGCAAGAGTAGCCAATGAATCCGCGTGTGTATTTTTACTCCTAGAGATGTGTAATATGTCAAAGAATTCAAAATCCAGTTGTAAGCATCTGACTTGAATTAAGTACTCCTGCATTCTCTCGTCTCTGGCCTCTAGCTCACCCTTCACCTGGCCCACAACCAGTCTCGAGTCTGAGAACACTTCAAGTGCCTTACCCCCCAGCTTCCGTACCATGGACATTCCTTATAACAAAGCTTCATACTTAACTTTATTATTTGTGGCAGAGAACCCCAACCTAAGTGATCTCTCCAGGGTAATATTCTCAGGGGATATCAAAACTAGCCCTACCTAGGATCCTCTTTGGTTTGCAGCGCCATTAACATATATTTTCCAGTGTGAGGGTTCTTGCACGGAGACTGAGCTAACCGATTTTTCGTCCGTGTTCTGTTCTTCTGCTATGCCTTATATTGGGGGTTCGGCAAACTCCGCTATTAAATCAGCGAGAACCTGGCCCTTGACAGAGGTTCGAGACATGTATTTGACGTCAAAAGCCCCCAGAATTGTGTTCCACTTAGCGATCCTTCCCGTGTAGTCGGCGCTTCGGAGTACTGACTTGAGTGGGAGCTGAGTTAGAATGACAACTGTGTGCGCTTGGAAGTAATGAGGGAGCTTTCGCGTGGCATGAACTACTGCCAAAATTGCCTTCTCCAAGGGTAAATAACGCACCTCGGCCTCGTGCAATTATTTACTCACATAGTAGACTGGCCGTTGCATGCCATTATCACTACGTATCAGTACCAAGCTTACAGCATGGGGGGCCACCGCGATGTAGGCGAACAAGACTTCGTCGGCTTCCGGGCTGGACATGATGGGTGGTCGGGATAGATATTGCTTAAGTTGTTGGAAGGCCAAGGCACAGTCCTCAGACCATTCAAATCCTTTCCACTTGTTCATCAGGAGGTAGAATGGTCGGCATCTGTCCGCGGATCTGGAGATAAAACGATTCAAGGCTGTGATCATTCCAGCAAGCTTCTGGACTTCCTTGGGGTTCCAAGGAGGTTGCAGATTATGAATTGCTTTGATCTGATATGGGCTTACCTCGATTCCCCTATGAGTTACTATATAACCCAAAAATCTGCCAGACTTGACACCGAACGAGCACTTAGAGGCGTTGAGGCGTAGTTTGTGTTTCCTTAAGATGTCAAAGATGCCTCCGAGGTCTTCCACGTATGCAGATGCCACTTTACTTTTTACCACCATGTCATCCACGTAAACCTCAATACTTATACCCAGCTGTGGCTCAAACATTCTAGTCATCATCCTTTAATAGGTAGATCCCGCATTCTTCAAACCAAAGGGCATTACATTGTAGTGGTAATTTCTAATAGGAGTCACAAACGCTGTTTTTTCTTGATCATTTAGGGCCAGTGGTATTTGATGATAGCCCTAGAAGGTATCTAAGAAGCTCATCCGAGGGTGACCTACAGTGGCATCCACCAACTGGTCTATCCGTGGCATGGGGAATAGGTCCTTTGGGCATGCCTTATTTAAGTCTGAGAAGTCCACACAAACTCGCCACTTCCCAATTTTCTTTTTCACCACCACAGTGTTGGCCAACCATTCAGGATAGAAAACCTTCTTAATGGCCCCCGCTTGCTTAAGCTTTTTCACCTCGTCCTTGACAGCGTCGGCGTGCTCTCTGGATGGCGGCCGAGAAGGTTGCTTTTTGGGAGTTGCTGTTGGACTTACATTTAAGTGGTGGTATATGAAGCTCGGATTGACCCCCAGGGCGTCATAAGCATCCCACGCGAACACATCGACATTTTTTTCTGAGGAACTTTACCAACTCTTCCTTTTCCCGAGGGGGTAATTGGGACCCCACCTGAAAGAACCTCTCCGGGTCATCGCCAAAGATCACTTTTTCTAGGTCTTCACACTTTGCGTCTTCGGATGGTGAAGCAACAGGCGACGCCGGGGTCTTTGATTGCTATGAGTTTTCTTCAACTTGGGCCGAGGACTCTGCCCTGGGCCGATGTGAGACGGCCGCCACCAAGCACTCTCTCGCTACAACCTGACAATCTCGAATTTCTAGAACTTGGCCCTCGGAAGGGAATTTCACCTTCTGATGCAAGGTGGAGGCAACGACTCCTAGAGTGTGAAGCCATGGCCTGACCATGATGGCAGTGTAGGGGGAGTAAGTATCCACCACGATGAAGTCAACCTCCACTATCTCCGGGCCGGTTTGCACAGGTAACCTAATCTGCCCCTTTGACATGACTGCCTTCCCATCAAAGCTCATCAAAGGGGAGTTGTAGGGCGTTAGATCTTCTAGCCTCAGTTTCAGCCCTTTATAGAGATCGGGGTACATGATCTCGGCTCCACTTCCGCCGTCCACTATTACCCTTTTCACGTCGTAACCCTCAATCGGGAGAGTGATCACTAGGGCATCGTTGTGGGGCTGTATGGTTCCACTTTTGTCTTCATCAGAGAAGCCCAGGATTGGATAGGGATGTACTTTGGGTTTTTTCGGCCCTGGGCTAGAGTCATCGGCGGGGGGCCGAGCTACATACATTACCCTAGAAAGGCATGAACCTGTCCTCCCCGGAGTGGCAAAGATTACATTTATCGTTCCTATAGGTGGTCTTAATGGAGTGTCTCTCCGGGGCTCTTGGTTTACCTGGCCTTGATAACCACTTGAAGGGTGCAAAAGGTGCCCCAGTCTCCCCACTCGGACCAATTAATCCAGATGGTTCCAAAGGTTCCTACAGTCTTCCGTAGTATGTCTGTGGTCTCGGTGGTACTGACAATACAGACTTTGGTTACGCTTCATGGAGTCTCCAGCCATCTTATTCGGCCACCTGAAGAATGACTCATTCTTGATTTTCTCCAAAATCTGATGTACCAGTTCTCTGAAGACGGCGTTAACTGTCTGCATGTTGGCTGACCCTGACTGCCCTGCGAAATCTCTCCTTGAGGGGTTATTGTTGTAACGGTCCGACCTGAAATCCCCCTTCTTTTGAGGGATAGCCTTTTCCTTTCCTTTCCCCTATAGCTGGTCCTCTTCCACTCTCTTGTATTTGTCAATTCAATCCATAAGTTGACGTGCGCTGGTGACAGGTTTACCGGTTAAGGATGTCCTCAAGCCGTGCTCGGTTGGGGGACCACTTTTAAAAGTGATGATGGCAACGTCTTCAAAGTCGCCGTCCAACTCATTATACATCTCCCAATATCTGTCGGAGTACGCTTTTAGAGTTTCTCCATCGTGCATGGACAATGACAGCAGTGAACTTAAAGGCCGAGGAACCCTTCTGTTTGTAACGAAGCGAGAGCCAAAGGCTTGGATGAGCTGCTTGTAGGAATATATGAAATTCGTTTTCAAGCCATTGAACCACCTCATCGCTACTAGTCCCAAGCTGGATGGGAAGACTTTGCACATCAATGCTTCATTCGCAGAATGGACAGCCATCCTTTGATTAAACTGGCTTACATGTTCTACGGG
>JARYZH020003380.1:0-11167 GCA_030021035.2 Notholithocarpus densiflorus | reverse complement strand
TTAAGGCTCAAAGGTACACTCGTTGCATCAATGAAGTTTTTGTCTTGGATTAATGGAACATTGCACCTAAATGTTAACAGATTTTTCCATTGTTTGTTCTTGCAGAATTGACATCGTTGACGTCATTGCCAGAGTGAAGGAATTATTTAAAGGGCATAATTACTTGATTTTTGGGTTTAACACCTTCTTGCCAAAGGGGTATGAAATAACCCTAGATGATGATGAAGCTGCTCCACAAAAGAAGGCGATTGAATTTCTAGAAGCTATAAGCTTTGTGTACAAAATAAAGGTGAAATTATTTTTTTTGTCATGTTGAATTTCAGTTGCAAATGTTGGTCCTTGTGGTTTAATGATGACCTTTGTTCCTACAGAAACGCTTTCAAAATGATGAACATGTTTATAAATCATTCTTAGACATTTTGAATATGTACCGGAAGGAGCACAAGGACATGAATGAGGTCTACAGTGAGGTAAATATATGTTGTGGCTCTGTTTGTTTCTCTGCTCCTGTTTAATTGGAAAGTTTTCTTGTTAATGTAATTTTCAGTATTCTTAGTGGTTTATGTTTTTCAATTTCAGGTTTCCACTCTTTTTGATGGTCATCTAGATTTGCTTGATGAGTTCACAAAATTTGTTCCGGGAGCAGAATCTGCTTTAGCACAGAACTCATTTCAGCTTTTTACTATGCGGAGCTCTGCCACTCCTGCATTGCGGAAAATGAATGTGGAAAAGGTTTTTTTTTTAATACCTTCTTTGTACATTTCATCTTTTTATTCTTTTCAATAGATTCTTAATAGTGAGCAAATAAATCTATTTCTTTCAGAATCCTATCCGGCGGGATAGGACCATTACAAATGCTGATCGTGATCTTAGTGTTGAACACCTTGAGTTAAACGAAGGCAAAAGAAAATCTGCCAGGAAAGTTGAAGGTTTTGGAGTGAATTCAAATTTGGCTTCTTATGATGACAAAGATACCTTAAAGAGTGAGTCAACAGTTGAATTTCTAGGTCCTCCACAAAATAAGGTTGAATTTCAAGAAGCTATCAGCTTTGTGAACAAGATAAAGGTGAAGATATTGTTTTGCTTTGTTGAATTTCAACTGCAAATGTTGGTTCCTTGCAGTTTAATGTTGAACTTTTTTTTGTACAGAAACGCTTTCAAAATGATGAACGTGTTTATAAAGCATTCCAAGACATTATGAATGTGTGCCAGAAGGAGCACAAGGGCATAACAATTAAGGCCTACAATGAGGTAAACATGTGTTATGGCTCTTTTTTTTTTTTTAATTCTAAAGTTTTCTTATTCATGTAACTTTCAGTAGTCTTAGTGGGCTGGATTTTGATATTCTTAGTGGTTTTTGTTTTACAATTTTCAGGTTGCAACTCTTTTTGATGATCATCCAGATTTGCTTGATGATTTTTCAAGATTTTTACCAGATGCAGTCTTTAAATCCAATGCTGATTGTGATCTTAGTCTTGACCAGCTCAGGCTGGACAAAGACAAAGCAATGGAAAATTCCCTGCAATCAAATTTCGATATAATTGTTTTCTGTTTGAATTTTGGTAATTCATTGAGTATAAACCCCTTAACAAGTTGAGTTGGCTTGGCAGTGTACTACCATGGTACCATGTCCAATAGGCTAGCAGGTGGCAGGTTTGGGTTAAACGCATACTTAGGGTCCGTTTGGATACAGCTGAAAACTGAAAACTGAAACTGAAAACTGAAAAATACTGTAGCAAAATAATTTTTAAATGTGTAAATAGTGCTGTGGGACCCAGTTTTAATGAAAAAGTGGTTGAAAAGTGAGATTTGTGGGTCCCGTGCACTGTTTACGGGACCCACAAAACTGATAAAAGAAGCTGAAAAGTCAACAAAATACGGCTACTGTTCAATGAACAGTAGCCGTTTGTCCCCTAAACCCGTGCGCAGAAAAAAAAAAAAAAAAAAAAAAAGGCTGAAACGCGTTTTGCACCAGACGTGGACGCAAAACGCGTTAGCCAAACGTAGCCTTAGTACTTTGCATTTTGGGTCAATAACTTCATTGAGAATTAAACATAGTTACAGGCATACTGTTTGTTTTTTCCTTTTTTTTTTTTTCTTTTTTTTTTCTTTTTTTAATTTTATACAAATACAATAAATTTATTTATTTTATCAGTAAGTTACACACCTATCAAGTGGATATAGGTTTTGAATTTTCAACTTAACCTCCCACCTAGCACTTACAAGGAAGAAGTGCCAACTGAGTTAGAGCACACAGAAATACCATAATTTTAATAACACAAATTGTTTTATAAATTTTTTAATAGTTGTTGATATAGATTGATACCAATGCGAGGGTAAAATGGTAACTTTCATTGACATCTGTCATGATTGGCACACGTGGCCAACTCAATTTGCTCAATACATTGTTCACAATGGCTAATTTACTTGAGTCCTTAAAAAGCTAATCAATGGGTCAAATCAGTCGGTATCGCATTTATTACACTCTGCTTTATAAGCGTGAGCTGAAGAGAAAAGAGTACCATCAGTTATTTAATTTAAATAACTGATGGTACTCTTTTCTCTTCAGCTCACGCTTATAAGGCAAAGAGAGGAATGAGTTTTTTTCGACGTGGGATTGTTTTAATCAAAATTTACAACTTTTAGAAAGAAGTGGGGAAAAAAAAGTCCAGCATTGCTCATAATAATATACAAACGGCAAATTACAATTCAACTTAGGAAAATAAAATTACAACTCAAGCATTTAGGTTTAAACACAAAAACATGAACAGGAGTTTTTGCACTACGTTTTTCAGTTTTTGATGTGGACTGTGGAGCAAGAGTTTGTACTTTTGCTTCGTACAGTCCGATGAGTGATAAGTTGGTACCCATGGTGCTCGGGATTCATAGTACAATCTTTTAAGCTTGCTACTGGGCTATAGGCCCAAAGCAAATCAAATAATGCAGTTCTGAATTGTGAAAAATTTAAGCCCAATTGGGATTACAAAAAAAGCCCAAAAGCCCAATTGGTCTCATTACCTTAGCGCAATGTTAACAATACAAGACTTCTACTAATATAGCGTTGGCCCAACTTACTTGGTGGGGGTGGTTTACACTTAACAACTTAAATTTACTTGACTCATTAAATAAAGGTTTTTTTTTTTTTTTGGGAAAAAGAGAATCCTATATTTTCCTTATGAAAATGATTTATATTAAAAGAAAGATGATGATACAGCAATCTCAAAAAACCAAACACCACATTTTGATTTGGTTAATTCATTTGCAACTTGGTTTATTTATCTATTCACCCACTTGAAGGCAAGTTTTTTTATAAAAAAAAGGCATGCCATTTTGACTTAATCCCATATGTTTTCTACAACTTGAGCTATTTCTCAACCTGGGTTATTCTTTGAGTGGCTCACATCTTCAAACACAGTTAGGGCATCTCTTTCTTTCTATATACAATTTTTAAAATCTTTCATCAATAGTTTGCTCCACAGCCCATTTAACTTCCACAACTTGAACCACCTTGAGTAGATATAGTCGATAATACAATTGTTTAAAGAGAATACTATTTATGTTTTAAATTTTATTTTTTGAGAAACATGTTAAAAGATTTAAATACTATGGAGTCCAAAATTGAACAAGTTTTTTTAGCCTTGAAAAATAATTACAACTCTGTGGGACAGGATGAAAATGTTTTAATAGTGTCATCTAAATATATATATCACTATCTTATCTTTATCTTATACATATTTTTTATTTTCCAGGCATATTCAAAGGTTTGTATTGTTAGTGTATAATAGTGATGGGTGATCTCATCGTAATATGGTGTACCTTTACTTATGCAATAACCCCCACTTGGTGGATGATGTTGCTTCACCAATCTGCAGTAATAAATAAATTTAATGTTAAGTTGGTTATATTAGATTTTTTTTTTCTCTATTATTGTGTTGGTGATTCCCACTTTAACGGTATTACCGTCCACACCGTTGGAACTAATATGTATGTTTACACTATGAAATCATTTTATTTATACATAAAAAAAAATGTTTTTATTGACACATTTTCATACCAAAATGATATTTAGCTATTCAATGAAGACAACTAGACAAGTAATTATATCCAATGTTACCATAAAATTTGACATGCAAAATATGACATCACATTTAATGTAAATTTTTTTTTTCCAAAACACTTTTGTTTATAACATTAATTATATTAGGCTCATATAAATATTATTCTCTTATTCCCCTTAAATTCCAAGATGCACTTTCTTAGTGTCTTTAGTAATTAAAATTAATTGACATTAAAAGAAAAATAGAAGAAAATACATGAACCAATTCTGATATAAACATGTATAAAAACTAGTATATTATTAATTAATATAACTAGAATGCAAACCTTTCAAATTATTAGTAATTTTCTAGATAAAGTATTTAATGATCCTTGTATATCTCATTTTCAGTTGATAATATGACTAACTCAATTATTAGTTTTCTTTTTACCAGAGGCCTTGTGCCTTTAGTTGCCTATGTTCCATACTTTCAGCATATTACTCCTTAAATAACACTAATTCCAATTTTGACATGTATACCAATTATTTTCTAACCTAACGACATACTATACTTTCGAGCAACAAGATATTATTCCATACATTTAATTCTGATTTTGATTTTAACATACATAAACTCTATTTATTAACACAACTAAAAATGTATAAAACATCAGTACAAAAAGAAATTATTCAATACACCCAATATCACACAATAATATAACCATGTAAAAAACCAAAAAAAATAAAAAATAAAATAAAATAAAACATGGATCCGAATCTCTTTGAACTAAAACGCACTTCAGGCAGTATTTACAAAAACCATGGGTCTAAATCCATCTTGACTCAACTTGTCTCACGAACCCAATAACCAAAACCAAAACCAAAACCATAAGCTTTTTTCATTCTAAGTTTCACACACACACACACACACACACACACACACACACACACACATATATATATATATATATATATATCTTTCCTGTACAATTCGCCAACATGAGAAGGAAAAATTTGATGCTTCACAGAATCAGTAGACTGAATGTTCCGGCTTCGATGGGCTAATGGTTGTTGAAAAAGACTGCAAATATGAACACACTATCAAAGGGGACCGGGGTGGACCGGCCAAACACCCTCTGATGGCTAAGTTAGTTTCTTCCAAGAAAAGAGTTTCAACTTTTTTTTTTTTTCGAAGTAAAATCTTAGAATGCACTTACTTTGGTTTGATTTAGACCGGTCTTTATATAGAGAACCTTGGAGCAGTTATTGGCTTAGTAACTTTCTCAAGATTTGTGGAAATCAGTGAGTTCGAACATAACTTCCTCAACGACTATAGAAGTTACATACTTAAGAGGAATTTGTGGCGATGAACATGGGTTGGGTAACCGTTCCAAGGTTTTGTTGGCTCGAATCCTCCACACACATGAGTGAGTCTATACTCGAGGATTTCCCAAGTGTTATGTGGTCATCCATGTGCTTCGTCCATAGACGACTCCTTTATTCATAGATGGCGTTACGTGATCGTCCATGTGCTTTGCCCTTGGACGATTCTTTTGCTCAGACGGTCTATATGAACATTTGGCTAACTAATGCTCATGGACGATCCCTATGGACGAATGGTAATTTTTGCTATCCCATCAGTTGCCCCCTTGTCCAAGGGTCGTCCAAGGATATTGTGGGGATTTAATTCACGCCTTTATGGTTCTGACCTAACTCCTTTTCCTTTCTTTTCTTTTTTTTTTTTTTTTTGGAGCCACGTGTCATGATTTAATTGATTGACCTGTTGCGTCGATTGTGTTTTTCGAAGGGCCTGCCACGTGTCGTCTTCTTAATGGATGGTGTCACTTCACTGACCCTACTTCTGGGCCTTATAAATAGGCACATTCTCTTTCTTGCCCCTCACATTTCTCACAATTTTCTTTCTGCCATCTCGTCCAAGAGCCTTGTCTAGCCCTCATCCTAGTTCTGTCAGGTATCTCCTCTTCCTTCTTAGGTTTTCGTCTTAATCTTTCTTCATTTTAGTCATGTCTTCATCTAGTGGTAGTTTAGAGAAGGAGAAAGACGAGTACCAGGACGTTTCTTCTAGGAGTAAGGGTAGTTATGAGAGTAGTGAAGGTAGTACAGACGGTAGTAATTCTTTAAACGAGCACTATTCTTCTGGGGTCCCTGATATTCCCTTGGAGGAATTCCAAGAATTACAATGTAGGATGGCTTCTGGATCTGGGGCTAGCCCGTCTAGGCAGCCACCTAGCCCTCCTTAAGACGAGGAGGAGGAAGAAGAAAATATTATTTATAGTTGTACCCCTGAAGTAGCGTCCATTTTAGATGCTGCTAAGTTGAAAACCTTTGTAGATAGATATCAGATCCCTAAAGAGCTTAAGCCTCGTCTACCCATGGAAGGAGAATGGTGTTGTTCTCATTCTTCTGGTTTAGGAGTATACTCCTCTTATCTCTTACCTGGCCTTAGGTTTCCTCTAAATTCTTTTTGTAGAGGCCTTCTCCATAGGTTGGGTATCGGACCTAACCAGTTCAACACCAATGGATGGAGGACGGTAGTTGCCATGCAAGTGCTATGGCGTGAGGCATTGGAAGGGGACTGTCCTATCACAATAGACGAATTCCTTTACTGTTATAAACCCTCTGAGATAAAGAAGTCTGCTGGTTTTTACCAGTTCTCATCCAGGGGCTCTTACTATAGTTTAATAAAGGGCCGTAGCTCATCTGACAGGCTCTGGAAAACTGAATTTTTTATTATTTCTAGAAATTGGGCTGGGGACCCAATAGATGTAGGTAATGCCCCCTTCCCACCTTTCACAAGCCCTCTAGGTCACCTTCGTCCAGAGGGTATGTTTCATTTCCATTTTATTTCATTTCTCTACATATTTTCAAACTTTAAGTCGTCTAACATTTTTTCTTTATTGATACAAATGTTGTTCGTCCACGTTTGGACAAATTTTACTTGGATCGAATTGACCAAGTACGTGCCTTCCCTGGGAGAACTTTTCACGATCTAGTGACTCTCAGTCGTCTAGCTACGTGAGGACTTGGCCCAGTACCTACTGCTGAAAATCTTGGTCACGAGCAAACCACTCGTCGAAATAAGCATTGTCCGTTTTTCTTCTCTCTCTTCTCTTTTTTTTTTTTTAATTTTAATTTTTTTTTAACTTTGAGTTTCCTCGTCGCAGGGATGGCTACGATGAGGGAGAACAGAGAAAAAAACCATCACTAGTGGGAATAAGGATGCCACTACACCTCCAGTCGTCCAGAAATCTTCCACCCAGACAAAGAAAAGAAAATCTAAGTCTATATTCAGTGCTGTGAATCTAGACGACCTTCCAAGTCGTCGAGGTCCTAAGAAGCAAAAACTCACACCTTTTTGTAAAGCCTTTTTCTTGGATACTAACTTGAGTTTTAGAGTGCTCATTGCCACCCCTATCAGGGATGCCATGCTTATTTTGTGCAAGTGTAGGACTAGCTAGATTTTTCTTTTGTGATAGGTTCCCTCAAATACCCCTCAAAATATTTTAACCACTTACAAATACATAATATATGTGTTAATGGTAGAACTCTGTAACAGTTATATATTTTTTTTTTTGAGAAAGATGTAAATGTTATATTGTTTAATCAAATTTACAACTTTCAGAATAAGAGGGGGAAAAAAGTCTAGCATTGCTCATAATAATATACAAACGGCAAATTACAATTCAACTTAACAAAATAAAATTACAACTCAAGCATGTAGGTATAAACACAATCACATGAACAGGTGTTTTTGTACTTTGCTTTTCAGTTTTTTTATGGGGGAACAAGAGTTTGTACTTTTGCTTCATACGATCCGATGAGTAAATGAGTTGGTACTTCTAGTTGAGCAATCTCCACACAGCTGCTTTATTGGCATTCATGGTACTATCTTTTAAGCTGGCTACTGGGCTATAGGCCCAAAGAAAATCAAATAATGCAGTTCTGAATTGTGACAAGTTTAAGCCCAATTGGGATTATAAAAAAAAAAGACCAAAATCCCAATTGGTCTCATTAGACTTGCTCTTAGCGCAATGTTAATAATCCAAGACGTCTACTAATATAGCGTTAGCCCAACTCACTTGGTGGTGGTGGTTAACAACTTAACTTTACTTAACTGATTAAACAAAGGACTTGTTTTTTTTCTTCAAGAAAATGATTTCTATTAAAAGAAAGATGAAGATACAGCAATCTCAAAAAACCAAACACCACATTCATTTGGTTAATTCATGTGCAACTTGGTTTATTTATCTATTCACCCACTTAAAGGAAAGTAAAAAAAAAAAAAAGGCATGCCATTTTGACTTGATCCTATATGTTTTCTACAACTTGGGTATTCTTTGAATGGCTCACATCTTGAAACACAGTTAGAGCATCTCTTTCAATGTTCAATTGTAATATTTGTCATCAATAGTTTGCTATCATAGCCCATTTAACTTCGTAAACTTCAACGACCTTGAGTAGATACAGTCGAGAATACAATTTTATAAAGAGAATACTATTTATGTTAAAAGATTTAAGGACTTACACTCCAAAAGTAATGTTAAGTAATACTATGGACTTTTTTTTTTTTTTTTTTGAGAAATAATACTATGGACTATGGAGTCCAAAATTGAACAAGTTTTTTTTAGCTTTGAAAAATAATTACAACATTTTGGGATAGGATGAAAATGTTTTAATAGTGTCATCTAAATATATATAAACAAATATCACTACCTTATCCTTATCCCATACATTTTTTTTTTCCAATTTTCCAGGCATTTTCAAAGCTAGTATTGTTAGTGTATAATAGTGATGGGTGATCCCACCATAATATGGTACATTCTCACTCACGCAATAACCCCCACTTGGTGGATGATGTTGCTTAACCAATTTGTAGTAAGAAATAAATTTTACGTTAAATTGGTTATGTTAGATTTTTTTTTTTTCCCTCTAATATTGTGTTGGTGATTCCCACTCTAACGGTATTACTGTCCATACCGTTGGAACTAACATGTATGTGTAAACTAACTATGAAATCATATTATTTATACCTAAAAAAAATGCTTCTATTGACACATTTTCATACCAAAATGATATATAGCTATTCAATGAAGACAACTAGGCAAGAAATCATATCCAATGTTACCATAAAAATTGATATGCAAAATATGGCATCATATTTAATGTAAACTTTTTTTTTTTCCAAAATACTTTTGTTTATAACATTATATTATATTAGGCTCATACAAATAATACCCTCTTATTCACCTTAAATTCCAAGATGCATTTTCTTAGTGTCTAGTAATTGAAATTAATTGACATTAAAAGATAAATGGAAGAAAACACGTGAACCCTAATTATGATTTTAACATGTATAAAAAAACTAGTATATTATTAATTAATATAACAAGAATGCAAAACTTTCAAATTATTAGTAATTTTCCATCTCAATGAGGTATTTAATGATTTTTGTATATCTCATTTTCAATTGATAATATGGCTAACTCAATTATTAGTTTTCTTTTTATCAAAGGCCTTATGCCTTGAGTTGCCCCTATTCCATACTTTCGACATGTTACTCCTTAAATGAACACTAATTCCAATTTTGACAAATATACCAATTATTTTCTAACTTAACGACATACCATAATTTTGAGTAACTAGATATTATTTCATACATCCGATTCTAATTCTGATTTTTACAACACAACTAAAAATGTATAATACATCAGTACAAAAAGAAATTATTCAGTATATAACACAACAATTTAACCATGTAAAAAAAAAAAAAAAAAAGAAACCAAAAAAGAAAAAAAAAAGAAAAAAAAAAGAAAACACATGGATCCGAATCTCTTTGAACTAAAACCCACTTCAGGCAGTATGTACAAAAACCATGGGTCCGAATCCATCTTGACTCAAAATGTCTCACGAACCCAATAACCAAAACCATAAGCTTTTTTCATTCTAACACATAAATTTCCTCACCTTCCCTTTATATTTCTCTCTCTCTGAAAAACACATACACAAACTCACGCATATATAAATATATAAATCTTTCCTGTACAATTCGCCAACGTGAAAAGGAAAAAAACTATTTTCTCATCTTCGTTCTTTGTAGGCGATCAAGCTCTTGTAGAGATCTGTTTACTCTAATCTCTGAGCCTCAGAGCTGTGAGTTTTTTTTTTTTTTTTTTTTTGCTTTTTTGCTTTTGCTTTCAAAATTGCTTTGTGTGTTTGGTTTAGTTTATTTGTAATTTTTTCTGGGTTCTTTGTGTTTTTTCATGGTAGATTAGTTCGAAGATGAAGAGGTTACGAGATGACGTGTATGGTAGCTCTTCGCAATTCAAGCGGCCGTTTGGTTCTTCGCGTGGAGACTCGTGAGTTTCTTTCTCTATACGCTTTTGGGTAGAATTCGTTTGATTCGTTTTAAGTTCTGTTTGGTTTGCTAGAAAAATGTTTCGTGTGTGTGAGGGTAGGCATGTGTTTGTATTTTGGTGGTTGTGTTGTTAGTTTGAATGATGGGATTTTGCTGAAATTATCTATCTGGGGTTTTTGTGAGGGAAGAGAGATATGGGTTTTCTTTCTGTACTGTGGTTTGGATTTTGAATCATGCTCTTATGGGTTGGTATTGTAATGGGTTCTGCTTGTTTCTTGTAATTGGATGTTATTTTTTGGGGAAGTTTTGTGAGAGAATCTTTGAAGTGAATTGAGAGAAACAAAAGCTTGGAATTTGTTCTGTTGGGGATTAATTGTTAAGAATTATTATTTTTGATGTTGGAATTGGTTGAGTATCAGCAGAAAGTTATAAACTTTTTAGATAGTTTGAATATGTTTTGTGGTTATACTAATATAGATGTTAATGAATCGTAGTTATACTAATATTTTTTGAATATATATATTTGTGGGTGTGAAGCTTTGGGCAATCCCAAGTTCCACCAGGTGGAGGAGGAGGTGGTGGTGGTGGTGGTGGCGGTGGTGGAGGAGGTGGAGGAGGAGGAGGAGGAGGAGGTAGTGGTCTTGGTGTTCCCTCGCAAAAACTAACAACAAATGATGCCTTATCCTATCTCAAGGATGTGAAGGAGATGTTTCAAGACCAAAAAGAAAAATATGACATGTTCCTTGAGGTCATGA